>JAJOOR010039400.1:0-15011 GCA_036250505.1 Solanum acaule | reverse complement strand
ATTTCCAGGTTTTGAACTTAGCCAAATTTCCAGATTCTGAACTTTTTTTCCAAAAGTGACTACTTCCAATTTCAAGCTTCTTCATATTCATTTTAAATTGTCGGATGTTACACAATTAAAACGACATTACAAAAAAAAAACCCCTCATGGAACCTCATTATAAAGTCAACACAAAGTCATAGGCTCTTGCTTAACCTATCATTTTTCCGAGTCGTTACACAACTAAACCTAAGAAACTTCTTATATCCAAAGGGGATAAAGGTCTAGGCGAACTCTTTACTGCATCTGTCTTCTTTGGATCTACCTCAATACCCTTACTTGAAACAATATGGCTAAGAAAAGTTACGGACATTATCCAAAACTCACATTTGCTAAACTTTGCAAAGAGTTGTTGGTCTTTGAGAATTTGCAACACAATCCTCAAATGATTGCTGTGATCATCCTCACTTCTCGAATAAATCAATATATCATCAATGAACACAATTACAAACATATTAAGGTATTGTCTAAACACCCTATTAATATAATCCATAAATGCCTCCAGAGCGTTAGACAAACCAAACGACATCTCCAAAAACTCATAATGACCATACCGGGTTCTGGAAGCCATTTTCGGAATATCATACTTCTTCACCCTCAATTGGTGATAACCTGACCTAAGGTCAATCTTGGAAAAGTAACTCGCTCCTTGGAGTTGGTCAAATAAATCATCTATTCTTGGAAGAAGATACTTATTCTTAAGGGTCGCCTTATTCAATTGAAGACAGTCAATACACATTCGAAGTGAACCATCTTTCTTCTTAACAAACAAAACTCGAGCACCTCATTAAGAGATACTCAATCAGATGAAACCCTTATCCAACAAATCTTTCAATTGCTCTTTTAGTTTCTTAAGTTCTACCAGAGCCATTCTGTAAGGAGGAATAGAAATAGGTTGCGTATCTGGGAGAATGTCAATATCGAAATCTATTTCCCTTTCTGGAGGAACACCATGTAGATCATCGAGGAACACTTCTAGATACTTGTTAAAAAAGGGAACCGAGTCAAGAATAGGAGTTTCATAATCCATATACCTCACCCTAACTAGATGGTAAATGCAACCATTAGAAATCAACTTTCTAGCTTTAAGACAAGAAATAAACCGACCCTTCCACATAGAATTTCCTCCTTTCCACTTTGGTACAGGTTCATTCGAAAACTGAAATCTGACTACACGGGTTCTATAGTCAATAGAAGCATAACAAGAGTGCAACCAATCCATACCAAGGATAATATCAAAATCTAGCATATCAACCTCTACCAAATCAACAAGAGTAACTCTATGGGAGTAAGGATACGGGAAACTATCTATAGATTCTCTTAGCCACATATGGCGTCACAAAAGACAAGGTAGCACCGAGATCAAGTAAAGCATAAACATCAAGTTGAAAGAGTTTTAACATACCGGTAACCACATTGGGAGAACCTTCTTATTCACCACGAGTCTGAAGTGCATAAAACCTATTTTTCTTGGGAGCATTAGAACCCGAACTACTTGGATCGGATGAAGTATAGGGTTTATCCCTATGACGACTATCTCCCTCATTCTTAGCAACTGAAGGACAATCTCCTATCTTGTGGTCCATCTTACCACAACCAAAACAAGCATTGGAACCCGCTAGACATTTGCCTTCATGCTTTCTTCCACACTTAGCACAATTTGGCAATGAAGACACACTACCATCTCCTTGAGGTTTAGGGTTAGCCACCCTCTCTTTGTTGAACTTAGGAGCATTGGAGGAACCTTGCCCGGAAAACCTTTGTCGATACATAGAACGACCATGTCCATCAGACCTTGGATGAGAGAAATTACCATCACCGGTTCTTGTCCTCTTTGTCTCCCTAAACCCCTCCTTAAGTTTATCCTCTTCAATCTATTTGGCATGAACCATGAGACGAGAAATATCCATGTCATGGACAAGAAACACTCTTTCACTACCAATTCAGGCACAACCGAAATGAACTTGCTCATCCTTGCCCTAGAGTTGGCAACTATAGAAGGAGCATACTTTGACAATTGAGTGAACCTCAAAGCATATTCTTTCACACTCATGCTTCCTTGTCAGAGATTAATAAACTCAAGCACTTTTGCCTCCGTTATCTCAAAAGGAAAGAATCTATCAAGAAAAACAGACTTAAACCTTTCCCACTATAAGGGACCCGCATCTACCGGTCTTGCTTCCTCTCATTGTTTAAACCAAATTTGAGCCACACCTTTTAGTTGATAAGCGATAAATTCTGCCTTTTCTACCGGAGTCACTCCCATAATATCCAAGACCTTGTAAACCTCATCAATGAACTCTTGAGGATCTTCCTCAATCTTAGAACCATAGAATTCTGGAGGATTCATCTTAGTGAAATCCCTCACTCTATATGCCGTCGTACCCATATTTGGGTTCATCGGGACCATAAACTCCCAATTGGCTTGGGCGGTCACGGCTTAAGACAAAATTTGAAAATCAGTCCTAAACTCCGCATTAGTCACTTGCTCGACAAAAGGGTCAACCGGAGCTTCAGGAGCTTGAGGAGGAGCTCCTTGAACAACTTCTTCTCCCTTAGTCCTTCTAGCAAAAGCTCTTCAAGTAGTCATTTCAAATAGACAATCGGGTAGGGATTGGGAGAGAGACCTTATAGAGTTAAACTCTATCGCACGACTTAGAGTAATGAAGAAGTGAAGTTTCCTCAACATCTTGTAGCCTCTTATTCATAAATGTGGCGCGCTTCACACTCATGAACAAGACTCTACTTGACATAGTTTTGAGACATCCTAGAACCTTTCTAAACCTAGTTTTGATACCAAGTTTGTGACGACCCAGGGGTACCCCTGATGTTTGCGTAATCAAGACACAACTTTCGATGCAAGTGTCTACTATATATCATACAATAGTTTAGTAACCCAACCAAGGGTTGAGATCGTTCCCAAGAGAGTGGTTTTGAGAATTAATAGAAAAATAAAATTTTATTCTAACTAGTCGTAGCTAAAGACATTAACGATTAAAAACATTGTAAATTAAAAAAGGGGACACAAGAGTGTCAATTAACAATGGGGTTTTGTCACTAGTGAGTAAAAACAACAAAATAAATAAGGGTTTCTAAGTAATGATAGGGGATCCTTGGGATGTGATGGTAAAACGGGTTAAGCTAGATTATTGGGTACATGCTTTCGATAGAAGATTCATAGAATAATTGTGACTAGGCTAGACTTTAAGGGGGATAAGCTCTCTCTCGAGCAACTTACCCCGTTTCAAATGCATTCCTCTTGGACACCCACTTGCTGCATGAAGACCAGCCTACACCTTAACCCACTCACTCTCTCGAGCTGTGTGTGTGGACATGGGACTAGGGTTCACTCTCTCGAGCTGAACCTCATGTCGACCCACTTACACTGGCCATCAATCTAGTGGTCTTAGTTTTACGACCTCTCTCTCGAGCAAGCAAAAAACATATAAATAAACTTGTATTTGCAACTACAAATTCATTAAATTCATTCACAACCACTAAACGAAATCATATTTAAACTACGAATAGACTATCAGCAAGCAAGACCCAATAATTATCTTAACCCATATTCGCTAAATCACACCCCAAGAATTGGGTTTTTTAGCCACACATGTATAAGAGATAGAAATTTATAGTAAATTGAGCTTGCATTCAAATGTGTATGAAGATTTAAGTCTTGATACATGCCAAAATTGAAGAATCTAAGAGACCTAAATCCAAATCTTGAAGATGAAACCCTTTGAAACTTCAAGTCTTCAAGCCCTCTCAAACTTAGAGCAAAAATATGAAAAAGTACTATTCTATATGAAAATTATAATAATTGTTCGACACTTAAAACTACAGCTCTTACTAGTATTTATAGCCTTCACAGATTTGTGCTATAGCGGATCATTCGGCGTCGTTAGTTGGAATCACCGATCAACTCGGCGATTTGCCCTTTGGTTTAGTTCATCGCCGTCTTGCACCAGCCTTCAGCATTGTCGTGCTCTGGGTCATTCGGCGATATGGTACTGCTTCACGGAACTTCTTGGCGATGCGCCGACTGCTCCCTTTTTCCACCGACTTGATCATTTCCTTCAGGGTTCAGAACACTAGAACAAAAGGTGAAGTAACACCCTTTGGCGACTCGCCAAGTGGATTCGGCGATCCTTATATCACTCGGCAAACCCCCTTGCTGTCTCGAATTTAGGTGAGATGAATATGAACCATCTGGGTTTCTAACTGCTTGATTGAAGCTGAATGGGAGGTGACGGTCTGGCTAAGGGTAGATACAACTTCTTTCATGCCTTTTAGCAATTTGTCTGACCTTTCAACTTTGTTGAGGGTACGTGAGAGCATATCCTCATACCTACCACTTTCCGAATCCTTGGGTTTCTGGCGCTCATGGGGAGGCACATATCTATCCTTCTCCCCATCCTACCAATTTGGATTACGGTCCCTCCATTCACGATCTCGGTCCTTCTAGCCTTTGTCTCTAGCCCAACCTTGGTTGCCACCCTGCCTTGGGTAATTTGAGCGTTAGACACCACCTTGGTTGGCTAGAAAATTTACCTCCTCGTTATACAAGGCTTTAAATTTCATCTCCTCAGGATTAGCACACCTGACCCCCACAATGTTTTGACACCATGGGCACCATCCCCCATGACATTTTTGGATAAAATATCCAGCTGCGTCATGATTTTGGCCATGTTCTGGTCTCTCTCACTATCTTTTTCAATCTGCTCCTTGGATAGCTTAAAGGTGAGAGGGGAGACTTGGTCCTCACGAGTGTACCATGCTCTGTTGATGGTTGTCATGCCATCTAAAAGCTGGGATGCTATTGCATACGGCTGCTGCATTAAGCCTCCCGTCGAGAGTTGGTCGGCGACACCTTTGTTTACCGAGTCCAAACTCCGGTAGAAGTACTGAAGTAGCACGTTATTAGGAAAACCATAGGTTGGGCATTGTAGCACCAACCTTTTGAACTGTAGCCAGGTCTCGTGCAGAGGTTCTCCTTCCAGATGCTTAAAGCTCTGGATGGTATCCCTAAGTGACATCATCTTCGAGGGAGGGAAAAATCACACTTGAAATGCGGTTACCAATTCCTCCCAAGAAGTGATGGATTCTTGCGGCAATTCGGCTAGCCATTTACACGCCTCTCCCATCAACAAGAAAGGGAATAACCTTAATCGGATTGACTACCGAGAGATGTTTTTGAATGAGAATTGGTCCGCATACATCTACGAAGTTTCGAAGATGCTCGTGAGGATCCTCATGAGCCAATCCACTGAAAAGTCCCTTTAGTTGCAAGAGTTGCAACATGGTGCTCGTTATGTGGAACACTGCATTTCCCTCGGCTTAGGGTAAATGGATGGCTCCAATACCTCACATGAGATGGGGGTCATTAATGTTGGGCTCTTGGACATCATTGAGATTATCGATGTCATCTTGGTGGCCCACCTAGCTACCGTTGTTACCGTTAACACTCATGCTTTATGAAATATTCACACAAGCAAATAAAAAAAACCAAAAATTAGGTGAGTAAACTACAACTAAGAAGAATAAAACAAATTCTACTAATCTAAAAATTATCAAATAACACCACTCCCCGGCAGCGGCGTCATTTTGATGTTTGCGTAATCAAGACACAACTTCCGATGCAAGTGTCTACGATCGTACAATAGTTTAGTAACCTAACCAAGAGTTGGGATCGTTCCCAAAGAGTGGTTTTGAAAATTAATAGAAAAATAAAATTTTATTCTAACTAGTCGTAGCTAAAGACATTAACGATTAAAAACATTGTAAATTAAAAAAGGGGACACAAGAGCGTCAATTAACAATGGGGTTTTGTCACTAGTGAGTAAAAACAGCAAAATAAACAAGGGTTTCTAAGTAATGAGAGGGGATCCTTGGGATGTGACGGGAATACGGGTTAACCTAGATTATTGGGTACATGCTTTCGATAAAATATTCATAGAATAATTGTGACTAGGTTAGTCTTTAAGGGGGATATGCTCTCTCTCGAATAATTTACCCCATTTCAAATGCGTTCCTCTCGGACACCCACTTGCCGCATGAAGACCAGCCTACACCTTAACCCACTCACTCTCTCGAGCTGAGTGTGTGGACATGGGACTAGGGTTCACTCTCTCAAGCTAAACCTCATGTCGACCCACTTACACGGCTATCAATCTAGTGGTCGTAGTTTTACGACCTCTCTCTCGAGCAAGCCGAAAACACATAAATAAACTTGTATTTGCAACTACAAATTCATTAAATTCATCCACAACCACTAAACGAAATCACATTTAAACTATGAATAGACTATCAACAAGCAAGACCCAACAATTATCTTAACCCATATTCGCTAAATCACACCCCTTATTGGGGTTTTTAGCCACACATGTAAAAGAGATAGAAATTTATACCAAATTGAGCTTGCATTCAAATGGGTATGAATATTTAAGTCTTGATACAGGCCAAAATTGAAGAATCCAAGAGACCCAAATCCAAATCTTGAAGATGAAACCCTTTGGAATTTCAAGTCTTCAAAACCCTCTCAAACTTAGAGCAAAAATATCAAAAAAGTACTATTCTATATGAAAATTATAATAATTGTTCGACACTTAAAACTACCACTCTAACTAGTATTTATAGCTTTCACAGATTTGTGCTATAGTGGATCATTCAGCGTCGTTAGTCAGAATCGCCGATCAACTCGAAGATTCACCCTTTGGTTTAGTTCATCGCCGTCTTGCACCAGCCTTCAACATTGTCATGCTCTGGGTCATTGGGCGACATGGTACTGATTCGCGGAACTTCTCGGCGATGCACCGACTGCTCCCTTTTTCTGCCGACTTGATCCTTTCCTTCAGGGATCAACACACCGGAACAAAAGGTGAAGTATGACCCTTCAGCGACTCGCCAAGTGGACTCAGCGATCCTCATGCCTTCATTTCTTCGTTCTTTTTAGCCTTTTCATTCCTTTTTGCGACGTAGTGTTCATGCTTTCTTTCAAACATCAAATACCTAAAACTTAAGGGTTTTTGTCAGATATTGAGATAAAATAAGCATTTGAGGACAAAATTTCTATTAAAATATATCCCTAAATGAGTCCAATTTGTGGACTCATCAACCCCCTAGACGAAGCATGGCATACAAGACCCCGAGTGGCCTCATATAAGACAATTAGCCTTCATAGTCAAGATAATAAAAATCGATAGGATTTAAAACCTTTTCAAACCAATCAATGTCTTTATAAAATGAAGTGAAAGTTTCATACACTTAACTCATAATCATCTAATGCAATTGAATGTTAGGAAACAACCGTTACAACAATGTTCAAAACTAAAAATGAAAAGAACATAAGAGAAATCGTGGCCAAATCCTCGGATGTTTTGAGGACTCACCAATCTTGAACCTTGCCTCTACTAAGGATCCTAGCCACGGGGATGAGAGTTCGGAACGCCGGACCCTACACTTGGATAAGAAATGTAGGCAAGAGTATATGTTAGTACAAAAATGTACTAATTATGATAACCTGAATAAACATAACATAAGTCATAAACACAATCAATGCATATAGTAGATCATTTCAACATATAAGGAATACTTATTGAAGTAACCTCAATTCATACTTAGCAAAGACATTGGTAATCTTCTACTAGTATTACTTATCATGGAAGGCAAACTCAAGAAACAATCCAAGCTCATCACCTATCATGACAACTTGCCTTACTATAAAGGATCATAGGTAATCGCCTCTACACCTTCTTAACATTTGGGATGATGGGTACTCGCCTCTAGTCCCTCTTACTATAGGATCATGGGTACAGGCCTCTAGTCCAACATCATGTGACATGGGTATTCACCTCTTGTTTTTCTATGAAGGATTCACATTATAGGATCGTGGGAAGTCGCCTCTTGTTCAACTTCAAGGAATAAGGGTAATCACTTCTTATTCTATTCTAAGGAATATGGGTAATCGCCTCATATCCTTCTTATTTAGAGGTCATGAGTAATTGCCTCTAGCCTCATCATATTCATAGTTCCTAAGCTTAGATTCATTTTAGGTGAGCAATCCTTTCATCCTAGAATCATTCAATGTGAGAAAGCCTTTCACATTCATACATAAGAAAATCATGTGGGAACGATCCCTTCCACAACAATTACATCAATAATCAACAATTCATAACATAAGCTTCACTCTCAAAGCAATTCATATCATAATCATCACATATGCCTCAATCTCAAAGTAATTCATAATGTATCTTATTTATCCTATAAGAATACACATAAACCCATAAATTTCATAGATTAAAACCCATTTACATCAATTTCATCTTAGAAACATAGTTTAAGCACGGGTATATGAAAACTCATCATGAAAAGCATAGAATCCTCTCAATTCATGCATAAACGATCACAATCCAAATTTGATCAACATTCATAAAGACCCACAACTTAGAAGAAAACCATAACTCAAATTGGGGAATTTTTACTTTTCAATTGGGGAACTTAGGGGATCTATGGATGCAAGTATTCCATGGATGAATAAAGCTATCATACCTTGTTATCAAAGCCCACAACAATGGAGAATGGAGACTTGACCTGGAGCCCTAGCTTGAACCCTTCTTCTTCTTCTTCTTCTTTAAGTTACTAGAGAGAGAAATATTTTGGAGAGGAAGAACCCAATTCTTTTTGGTGAAATTTAAGAGAATGACTTGAATGGATGAGTTTTGGGGTTAAAATCACTTATATAGGGGTCCTAGGCATGGGTAAAACGACATAGCCTTGTTTTAAGGAAATATTGAAAGACCCATATTCCCCTCAACTTAAGACTGACGCAACCCTCTCACGGAAAGCCTCATGAGAAATCAAGGACTTCACGGCCCATTGTGGTTGCCGTGGTCCTTGACCAGTGGCCTAGCTTGCCACCCTTAACCCTCTCTCCCTTCACGACCCTCTCCATGAACCATAGTGGCCTTCACGAGCCGTCAAGTGGTTCGTGTGGAGAGTCTCACTTTAGGCAGTCTACTGCCTTCCCTTTCATGGGCTTCACCACAACACGTGGTGCCCTCCACCAGCTGTCTAGGTGCTCGTGGGAGGGAAGCCCTATTTAGTTTGACTCTAGGAGCCTTCATGGGCAGCACCACAACACGTGGTGACCTTCACTGTCCGTTTGGGCCCTCATGAGGGTGCCAAGGCTCAAATCCTTTGCATGTGACTTGTCACCTAGACCCTTGCTTAGGCTACTAGATTTCGAGATGTTAAACCATTGCTGAAAAATATAGTTTGGACTTATTAATTTTTAAGGAAAATAGCCAAATGCCCTCCTAATTGGTTGTCTGATTTCAACTACACACTTATTCATAACGGTAGTAATATTACCCCCTTGGACTATTTTAAAGCGGATTTATTTACTCATTAAATGATGAGGTACAAAGAAGGTGTAGTTCACTCTATTTGAGAGAGTGAGAGGCAAAAACAATTAATATTTTAATTTTATAAATATTTCTTTTGGTTCATATTAAATTTTCCATTTTTTATGACAAAAAATGTCTTCTTTTATTCTTATTTACTTTTTCTTTATTTTTTGCCTTCTTTCTCTTCTTCCTTTTTTTCTTCAACAGATCGAGCTTTTTCTCTTCAAAAAATTGAGCGACACCAATGGCAGCTCACTTCCACCACCAGGTCCCTACCCTCATCAAATTTTCACCACTAAGTCAATTATATTCTTCAAATCATACACTTTTCCTCAATTTGAAAATTTATCGGTGGCTTAAAATCCAAATTGAAAATCATGAGGATCAAAATTTATCGTCATTAATGGGAAAGAGTTTTTTGGGTAACAGACCCAATTAATGGAGAAGAATTCATTAATGAAATCAATTGTAACATAACCATTAATGGAGAAGTCTCATTTATTAAAATCATCGCAAACATTAGTCGAATTTCTCATGTTAACAGTGTTAAATTGAAATGAACACTAAAATTGAAATCAACACTAGTCCCTACACTATCTGGTACCTTCATTGAGATAGGCCGGTAACATCTACTAGTGATTCTCCTAAGAATCGTTCTCTGGTTAATATTATAGCAACGGAAGAAGAAGCAGTTCTGGCGGTGAAGTTTTTCATTCGCCTTTAGCTTCAATAGAGAATATTGAGATTCTGATGGTACTTAGAAATTCGATGAAGGTAGAAAATATGTGGTAGCCATGAATGGTATCCTCTTCTTTGATGTGCCAAAGATTCATAAAAGACATTTAGATGGAGAAAAGGATGAATGGGAAAAGAAAGAGAAAAAGGAGAAAATGGAAATAGAAAAGGAAAAGAATGAAGAAAAATAATTATTTTTTTATAACTATAAAGATTGTAATGCAAACTCATCTCATAATGTCTCATTAATAAAATAGTTTGACTCAGGACACTCTGAAAAAATACTCAAAAGCATAATTGCTTAACACAAGTCTTTGAAACATCAACAAGGAAGATGAGAAAAGACTCCTCACTACTACTGTCTATGAAGTCTCCAATAAGTATGATAGATATCGTGGCAAGACCTACGACATCTTAACAAAACTAAGAAGTAAAAGTGGAACTCTCCGGAAGCAAGAGGCTCACTAAAGTCACCTGGGACTGCAATTGGTATCAACAGAGCTCCCGTGGATGACCCTAAATAAGTATCTACTTCATGAAAAAGATGTTGGTGAAATGGCATCAGTACATTGAATGTACGAGCATGTAAGGGGGGCTCTGGAACATAACATAAGCTTGAACTGATAAAAAAGA
Organism: Solanum acaule; assembly: GCA_036250505.1. Classification (NCBI taxonomy): domain Eukaryota; kingdom Viridiplantae; phylum Streptophyta; class Magnoliopsida; order Solanales; family Solanaceae; genus Solanum; species Solanum acaule. Next base: position 4,200 of record JAJOOR010039400.1, on the reverse strand, counting down.
AAGCATACTCACCTCAACATGAATGCAACAATAAAGATGGAATATATATAAAAAGACTTTTAAAACAGTAGGTACTAACTCAATGTATATAAAAATACAATAATAAGCTCTTTACTCTTATTTGGGAGATTCTCTAAGCGACTACCATCACTATGAGCTACGTGATAATACATCGTCTTGCCCATGGTGCCAGAACTGTCCTACACCTTACCGGAGTATTGGACATCTTCAACTAACTGGATCCACTAAGCTATGCTTAAAAGCAATAAGGAGTCATCTAAAAGGTAAGATCCTTTACCCATGTTGGCATACATGGTTTACGAGAATTTTGAATTGTCTGAACTCATCCATATTGGTGCTCAATACTACTCCTAATAAAATATAATGCATGTCCATATGTTTAAAAACATAACTCCTCTTAATTTGAGATAATTCCTCAAAAGGTTCTCTTAAAAGAGATATTACTCAAAAACTCCTCATGAACTCGTTTGGAAATCAAGGTTTCCTCTCATTTTAAATGTAAAAATGTTTACACTTGGGATTACTTAGTTCTCTTATACTCATCTTCAAAAATGAGTTTCCTCATTCTCATACTAATTAACTCAAGTCTTAAAACAAGTTATAAATAATTGTTAAAGACTTTTCAAATGACTCAAAAAGTTTTCTCAAACTTTACTCTTTATCTTTACTTTAATTTAAAACGAAGATTTAAGAGTTACGATTAGGAGATAAGATCTCTCAATAACTTATGGAGGCTTAGATAGTTGATAATAAGAAACGAGCGAAGACACAAATTGGAGAACACTGGTGCGATGTGGAGGTGAAATTAAATTTTTGGTCGTGAAATAATTTTTGAGACAGAGGACTCCGTATCCTCTCCATGACGCGGAGGGGGGGTTACCATCTAGAAGCTGAAATTTTAAAGTGTCTCCGCGATGCCGACCTAGGCGCATATTTCTGCTCGATCTTTTCTTCTACTCCATAACTCGACTCAACTCATACCCAAAGCAGTTTCATCGACAAAATTCATGAAATTTCAGAAACCCAGAACAATTTCAATGAAACCCATATAAAATTCTATCAAGGGACTCAACTCGTTCGCAAAACATACACCTCAAGAACTCAAACGCCTTCAATAATGGCTAATACTCAAGAACTCAATAATTACACTTCAAAAACGAATTCATGCATAAAATTATTTATGATTGGTGTGAGGGATAAAAAACCCAACACTATCAAAGCTTACATACCTTGTAAGAACTAAGTTCTTGGCGAAATTCACCAAAGCTTGCAAGAACCTTGAACATTCTTCTTTTTCTCCTCTTGAACTTCTCTAAAGAAAAACCCTAAGCTCTTTTGGAATGACTAAAACTGATTCCAATAAGTTTAGACCCCTAAAAGGGTGAAAGAATGTGCAGGCCTAGTGGGGGTAGGGAAATGACCAAAATACCTCTCCTTAAAACAAATGAATTACCTTAACTAGAAAGGCTGCACTCAAATGGGCATATCTCCTTCATCCGAACTCAGAATTTAGCAAGCTCTTCGGCATTGAAAATAGGACTCAATGATCTTCGATTTGATATTTAATGGACCACCTAAGTCATCTTGTGATGAAAGTTATGGTTGTTTGAAGTTGACCCTGAACTCACAATTTATGTAACGCTCTGGAAACTAGTAGGCTAAGCTAGAGCTTAACATGAGGGTTAGAGCCTTAAATGTACCTCCCCGTACCTTAAAATAAATGTTTTCATGTTAGAAATTCAAGGTTCAAACCCCAAGGACCAACCATGGGTCCTTGAGGAGGACCCTAAGGAGGCTGCCTAGGCTGTGACCCAAAAGGGCAACCCACCCCCCGTAGGTCCTCCCACGCCTCGTGGGTTAGGGGCCGTAGGTCAAGGACCCAGGAACCAAGTCCCAGAACCTCAACCCATAGTTCACCAGCATGCCACATGGGTCCATCCACGGACCGTGGTCATGTGGTCGTGGGTGAGGCCTGAAACTTCAATTTGGCAGTTAGGCTTAGGGGAATTACGAAGTTTTCCAGTTTTAATTAATATTAATTGACATCATTTTACACTATATTAGACTAACTATATAAGGTTTTTAAGTCCCTAAACTAAGTCATCTTCCTCATAATTCCAAATCCCAAAAGAAACACCCAAACCCTCTCCAAAATTCTATCTCTAGAACTCCAAGGAAGAAGAAAAAGGAAGGTGAAGCTAGGGTTGAAGGAACACACTTTTCTACTCGATTGCATTGGAATTCATAGCTAAGGTATGGTAACTCTTCATCCATGGAGTCCCTCCAAAACTCAATTTCAAAGATATAAATTCCCCAAAAAGCTAGGGTTTGACTCCAAGTCATGGATTCCTTTAAAAAACAATTCTATTGATTTAATTACTTTATATTATGATTGAATTGATGATATATTATAGTTTTATGATCTCCCAAGAATCCACGAAATCCCTATATTCCCAATTTATGACCTTGTGATGTGGGTGAATTGTAGAAAGAAGAGTATTATGAGATTATGCTTATAGTAATTGAACTAATTGAATCTTGTTATTATCCATATATAATGTGTTGATTTAATATGCTTGATGGTCCTTGAAGGACAAAGTATGAGAACTATGTATGACTACGAGATTATGTCTATGCTTTATGAACACTTTTCGAGTATAGTGAATATGATTATGAATATGATATGATGTGAAAGGTTTTCTCACAATATGATGATTCTAAGGTTGAAAGGCTATTCTCACCTATTGAATATGAGCTTGATGAGTTCGAGATTTGGACTCATTTGGGCTTTGTTTATATAGATTTAGTGTCCTCAAATAATTAATTTGTGCCATAAACTGGTGTTCAAGCCTTGATTTTCAGGTATATGGATTGAGGAGCAAAGCAAGGATTCTAATAGGCAAAAAGGAACAAAACAAACTGAAGAAATGAAGAAAGGCAAGCCTGGTGATCGCCAAGAGTACTTGGCGAATCGCCGGGTTGCTAATTTAACCGCCTAAAGTTCCAGTGTACCAGCCCTGAGGGAAGAAACAAAGTCGGTGATAGAAAAGGGGCAGTCGGCGAGTCACCGAGCAGTTCCGCAATGCAAAAAGAGATCTCCCAAAGTTACAGGACTTGAGGATGGTGAAACCCAAGGAAAAAAGGCAATAGAAGAGAGCAATGGGCGGTTAGCCGAGTGATTCGGGAAACCCAACTTACCTCGCCTAATCGCCCTTCGTGGCTTATTTTTGGCGACTATAAATTAGATTTTGAACTGTTAATTTAGGAGTTCTTTTCTCCAGATTTTAGTTTACTACCATTTTAGAATAGTTCTTAGTACACTTGAAGGTTTTTGGAGATTCAATTCGTAGATTTTTCAACTGGGTTACTAATTTCTTCGATTTTGAGCATTGTAAAGGCTTAATTACTCTTACCTAGTTGATGGCTAATCGATTTGGTAACAGTTCAACATTTTTATGATGTTTGGCTAAAACCCCAATTCTTGGGGTGTGATCATGTGATTATGGGTTGAATTAGTTTATGAGTATTGTTAATTACTAGTTTAAATGCTATATTGAAGTGGTTTTAATCATTAGTTGTGGTTTAATTTATGAATTGTAGTTTCAAATGTAGTTCTAACCTTGTGTTCTTAGGTTGCTCGAGAGAGAGGTTTTAGAACTAAAACTATTGATTAATGATTTGTAGGTATTAGGTTGAGCTGGGTTCAGTTCGAGAGAATGAATCCTAAACCCAATCCTACCCATCTAGCTCGAAAGAGTGGATGAATTAAGGTGTGGGTTATTCATCATTACTATGCTTGTTGATGTTTGAAAGAAATCACCTGATTCGGGATAGTTGTTCAAGAGAAGGCTATCTCCCTTATAGTCTAGACAACTCACTGATTTGTAGTTGTTTACTAGTAGTTTTAATTACCCATATATCAAAATTTGCCTATAATCGATCACATCCCGAGAATTCCTCTCCTTATTGTTATTTCAAATTGTTTGTGACTGTGATATGCTCAAATTACACCTCCCTAAAGAAGCATAAGCGATCGTTACCAAGTAAAGAACCCAACTTGTAGGTTGGGGTCGATTCCTCGAGGAAAATGGTTTAGACTTTACTTTAACCAACAATTATATTCAATTAGTCAAATTACTTCCAGAAACAAGTAATAAAAGGGGGCGGGGGGGGGGGGGG
>JAJOOR010039399.1:0-19308 GCA_036250505.1 Solanum acaule | reverse complement strand
CCCCCCCCCCCCCCTTTTTAATTACTTGTTTCTGGAAGTAATTTGACTAATCGAATATAATTGTTGGTTAAAGTAAAGTCTAAACCATTTTCCTCGTGGGAACGACCCCAACCTACAAGTTGGGTTCTTTACTTGATAACGATCGCTTATGCTTCTTTAGGGAGGTGTAATTTGAGCGTATCAAACTCCCCGAATCTATTTTTCTATCTGTATAATGTAAACTAGTGGGTAATTATCGATAGGGGAGGGTTTTGATCTGGAATTTATGTTGGAAAAAGCCCTAATCTGGGTATAGGGATCAAGGGTTTGACCTAGGTTTGATATTATTGTTTATATTGGGTAATTAGGTGTTGTTTATCGATCCTCGCATTATTATGATTGTTTGTAGAACAAAAACAAATGGAAAGAATCCGGAAAGGGAATAATTAAGTTTCTTAGGGGATTCAAGCTTTGTGCAAGGTAGGTGATGGTTGTGATTTCACATTGTGTGATGTGTATTTGTTCTTGCTTCATTATAATACATGTATGTATGCGAATGTTTCATTATTGATCACACTAATTATAAATGAGGATAGATGGGTGATGAATGCCATGAATCATTACTTGATCGTATAATTTGTGAATATACTTGTGATTGTGATTGTGGCTTGTTGAATGGATCGGGTGTTGTGTTCCAACACACTAACATGGATCGGTTGCCACGTTCTGGCATAAATATGTGATCGGTTGCCACGTTCCGGCATAAACATTGGATTGGGTACCATATACCGGTACACTAACAGTTTGGGTGTGGCTTCCATGAGAGGACCATTGACTTGACATAAATGTGATATTTGAGATTTGTAAAATTAAACGTTTTTCATAAATGATATTGATATTGTATATGTTCGGTGTATACATGTTATTATTGTGTTGTAATGACTTATATATGTTGCACTTAGTGGGATAGCCGTGTGATCCTACTAGTACACTTTGGTTATGTACTAATACTACACTTGTTCTTTCTTTGTTAAGTACAGGGCATCTTCAAGTGGCTATTGACAGACCTCGCTTAGAACATCAGTGATCAACCGAATTCAAGAGTGAGCCAGTTCTTCCGGGTTTCCATGAGTTCTCTTTTCGTCCACATTCCAGACTTAGACTAGTACTTTAGTTAGTCTTATGTTTAGTTTGGGGTTATAACCTTCTTGTTTAGACTTGTTGAACTTTATATGTTTTGGTACATTGACTTTCAGGTTCTAGGCAATATTTCTGCATTTGTTTTGTTAGACTTTTGGAGTTTATGGGAACTCTATTTCTTTTCCTTAGCATTTAAACCTGCTTGCGTATTTTAAAATGCATTAGTATTTTGGTTGAGTTATTAGTTTGGGTTGTAGTAATGGTTCTCCCACCGGAGGGTTAGTGAGGATGCCACTCACGACGGTCTGGGTCGTGACAAAGTTGGTATCAAAGCCTAGGTTAGTTGATCTTGATGTACCAAAATAAGTCTAGTAGAGTCTTGCGGAACGGTACAGAGATGTCTGTACTTTTCTTCGAGAGGCTATAGGACTTTAGGAAATCACTCTGTTTTTTGTTGTCTCATTTCGTGCTATAACTTGATTCCAATTGGTATTTGAAGATTCAAATTGGTATCTAACCTCCTTCACTCTTCTGTCCGCAGATGGTTAACACTAGGTTCAATGACGTCAGGCCCGTAGCTCCCGTCAATGCTCCAGCTGAGGAATCTGCAGCAAGAGGTCGCGGTCGTAGCAAAGGTAGATGAAGAGCTAGGGGTAGAGGCCGAGGAAGGGTGGAGCCTACTAGGGATAGAGCACCAGTTGAGAATCATCCTATGAATGAGGCTCCTCCTGCGCATCATGAAGAAGTAAAGGAGAATATAGAGGTTGATAATGAGGAGAATGTTGGACAACAGGAAGAGGTGCACACTGAGACTACATGTATTCCTCTCTTAGACCCAGTGTTAGCTCAGCAGATTATGTCATTCTTGAAAGGATTGGTTGGTCCTAGAGTGCTTCCCTCTGTTCAAGCAAATCAAGCTCCCGCCAATCCCCCTATTGCTATCATTGTCCCCAAGGTGGGTTAAAATGTAGGTAATGATGCTTTCTTCCATCCTTTGTTGGGTCCTGTTATGACTAGTAATGAGCATGAGATGTTGACTAAGTTCTTGAAATTGAAACCGCCTGTGTTCCATGGTTCTGAGAGTGAGAACACCTATGAGTTCATCCTAAATTGCTATGAGAGGCTTCATAAGTTGGGAATTGTCCATCAACATGGAGTCGAGTTTGTGACTTTTCAACTTCAAGGTAAGGCTAAGCAGTGGTGTAGAGCTTATGTGGAATGCAGATCTTCAGTTTTACCCCAACTCTCTTGGACCCAGTTTCATGCTCTGTTCTTAGAGAAGTATGTGCCTCAGACTTTGAGAGATCACAAGAAGGATGAGTTCATGGATTTGGAGCAAGGTTGTCTGTCTGTGGCTGCTTATGAGGCAAAGTTCCATGCTTTGTCTAGATATGCTACACAATTTCTGACTACTAAGGAAGAGAGGATCCGTCTATTTGTTAAGGGACTAAATTTTAAGTTGCAGGTATTTTTCATTGATATGGCCTCTGCAGGAAAAAGCTTCAATGAGGTAACAGATTTTGTGAAGAAAGTGGAAGGGTTGAGGCGAGACGGTCAGGCTAAAGGATTGATTAAGAAAGCCAAAAAATTCAGGCAACTTTTAGGGATCTTACTCCAAAGGTTCAGGGAGGCCAACACTTGCAGCCCGGCCAATTCAATCTGCTATTCCCGGTTCTACAAGTAATTACTCTAGAACTCCACCTCAAAATTTGATTCAAGATAGCTAGGAAACCGCACGTTCGGCGGGTAGCACACCATATTTTGATCGTACTTGCTATAACTGTGGAGAAGTCGGGCATATGAGGAGAGATTGTCCCCACCCAATGCATTATAGATTATGTGCAGCAGACTAGAGCAGTGGTACCTGCAGGAAATGGTAATAATGGTCGAGGGCGTCCACAAGGTAGGCGAGGAGAAAATCAGTGAGGCTGCGGAAGTAAAGGAAATGGTAACACATGCAGAGGTACGGTGCAACCAGGTAGGGAAGTCGCCTGTCATGATGATAGGGCTTAGTGCTACCCCCGGGCAAGAACGAGGCAAATGTGTCTAACGCAGTGATCACATGTACTATTCTTGTCTATGACCGGATGACTAATGTGTTATTTGATCCGGGTTCTACTTATTCTTATGTATCCATGCAATTTTCCTCAGAGTTTGATATGAATTGTGATATACTTGATGCCACATCCATGTTTCTACCCTAGTTGGAGAGTCTGTCATAGTCACCCATGTCTATCGTGCTTGTCCTATTTTGTTTATAGGTTTTCATACTTCGGTTGATTTGGTGATTTTGGATATGAATGACTTTGACATAATCTTAGGCATGACTTGGTTGTCCCCCTATTATGTTGTGCTTAATTGTAATACTAAGTGTGTGACTCTATAAATTTTAGGAAGAGAAAATTTTGAGTGGTAAGAGGTGTACAAGCCTAAGAAGGCTAAGATGATATCCTTCATTCGGGCTAGAAAACTGGTAGGGTGGGGTTGTTTGGCTTATTTGGCTTATATTCGAGATGTTGAGGTTGAGTCTCCATCTATTGAGTCTATTCCCGTGGTGTCAAAATTTAAAGAAGTGTTTCCTAATGATTTGTCTGGTATGCCTTTGGATAGTGTTATAGATTTCTGCATTGATTTGAAACCTGGTACCCGCCCCATTTCTATCCCTCCATATCGCATGGCTCCGACAGAATAAAGAGAACTTAAGTCTCAAATCCAAGAACTTTTTTATAAAGGAGTCATTCGTCCTAGTGCTTCCCCGTGGGGTGCTCCTTTATTGTTTGTTAAGAAAAAGGATGGTAGTATGAGGATGTGTATTGATTACCGGCAATTAAATAGGGTCACCATTAAAAAAAGTACCTATTACCTTGAATAGATGATCTTTTTGACCAATTGCAAGGTGCATCATTTTTCTTTAAGATTGATCTAAGGTATGGTTACCATCAGTTTAAGATTAGGCCTGATCAGGATGTGCCCAAGATGGCGTTTAGAACCAGTTATGGGTACTACGAGTTTCTAGTTATGCCGTTTGGGTTGACTAATGCACCTGCAACTTTTATGAGTTCGATGAATGGTGTGTTCAAGCCATTTCTTGTTCGTTTGTTATAGTCTTTATTGACGACATATTGGTCTATTCGAAAAGTGAGGAAGATCATGCCGACCAACTTCATATTATTCTGGGTGTTCTTTGGAAACAATGGTTGTATACAAAATTTTCTAAGTGTGAATGTCGGTTGACTTCGGTTGCATTTTTGGGGCATGTAGTTTCAAAAGAAGGGGTAATGGTAGATCCCCAAAAATTGCGGCGGTTAAGAATTGAATTTGACCTAGCTCTACGACGGAAGTTAGGAGTTTTGTGGGGCTCGCTAGCTACTATTGTTGATTTGTGAAGACAATTGCTTCTATTGCCACACACTTGACAAATTTGACCAGAAAAGAGATACCAATTATTTGGACTGAAAAATGTGAGGAGAGCTTTCAGAATCTCAAGACTCTTTTGACCACAACACCTATTCTAGCACTACCGGTGGAAGGTAAATTTTTTATTGTTTATTGTAATTCTTCACATTCTGGCTTGGGTGCGGTGTTGATGCATGATAAGAATGTCATAGTTTATGCATCGTGGCAGTTGAAGGTGCATGAGAGGAATAATCTAAAGCATGATTTGGAGTTGGCTATGGTAGTGTTTGCTCTAAAGATCTGACGGCATTATCTTTATGGTGTCAAGTGTGAGGTATGTATTGATCATCGTAGTCTACAACATGTATTCACTTAAAAGGATTTGAATTTGAGACAGAGAAGGTGGATGGAGTTACTTAAGGATTATGATGTCACCATTCAATATCATTCGGGCAAGGCTAATGTAGTGGCAGATGCTTTGAGTCGAAAAGCGGTGAGTATGGGAAGTTTAGCTTGCTTGAGTGTAACTAAGCGACCTTTGGCTAAGGAAATCCAAACCTTGGAATCTAAGTTCATGTAGTTAGGCATCTTAGAGAAAGGTGGGGTGTTAGCTAGCATTGAGGTTAGGGCCACATTCATTGAGGAGATCAAGGTCAAACAGTTTGAGAATGAAAATTTGAACGAGTTTAAGAAGAAGATTGTGATTGGTAAGGCACAAGAGACCACTCTTGATGCGGAAGGTGTGCTCAGTTTTAAAGAAAGGAATTGTGTTCCCCGAATTGATGACTTGATTAAGAAATTGTTGACAGAATCCCATGGTTCGTGATACTTTATTCATCCGGGTGTGACCAAGATGTACTGAGATTTGAAGTAAATTTATTAGTGGCCTGGCATGAAGAAAGACATAGCGGAGGTTGTGGCTAAATGTCAAAATTGCCAACAAGTAAAATATGAGCATCAAAGGCCTGCAGGTTTGCTTCAGAGAATGTCAATTCCGGAATGGAAGTGGGAAAGGATTGCCATGGATATCATGGTTGGTCTTCCCAAGACTTTGGGGAAGTTTGATTCTATTTGAGTAGTAGTTGACAGATTGACTAAGTCAGCCCATTTTATTCCGGTAACAATATATTATAATGCTGAACAATTGGCTAAGGTGTATGTGAAAGAGATAGTCTGGTTGCATGGGGTGCCTCTCTCTATCATCTCAGACTGTGGTACATAGTTTACCTCCAAGTTTTGGAGTAAGTTTCATGATGAATTGGGCACACAATTCACTTTTAGTACAACTTTCCATCCACAGACGGACGGGAAGTCAGAGAGGACTATTCAAGTGTTAAAAGACATGTTGAGGGCATATGTGATTGATTTTGGAGGGCATTGGGATAAGTTGTTACCTTTGTGTGAATTCTCCTATAGTAATAGTTACCACTCCAACATTGATATGGCACCGTTTGAGGCACTTTATGGGGGGGATGTAGATCATCCATAGGATGGTTTGAGGCTGGAGATGTGCCTTTTGGGGTTGATTTAGTGAAGGATGCTCAAGATAATGTGAGGAGTATTCAAGCTAAGCTTTTAGCAGCCTAGAGTAGACAAAAGAAGTATGCAGACCATAAGGTAAGAGACATGACATTTCAGACTGGTGAGAATGTTCTTCTTAAGGTATCACCCATGAAAAGGGTGATGAGATTTGGCAAGAAGGGCACGCTAAACCCGCGATACATTGGTCCATTTGAGGTTCTTGAATGCGTAGGGCCACTGACTTATAGATTGGATTTGCCTCCTAATCTATCTGGAGTTCATCCAGTATTTCATGTATCCATGTTGAGAAGTTATCATGGTGACGCGAATTACATAATAAAGGGAATAAATTGTGTTAGACAAAGATCTTCACTATGAGCAGGAACCGATTGCCATTATTGATCATGATGTGTGGAAGCTGAGGACCAAGGAGATTAAGTCCGTGAAAGTTCAATGGAAGCATCGTCAAGTTGAGGAAGCTACTTGGGAAACCAAAAAGGTCATGCAAGACAAGTATCCCCAGTTGTTAGTCGATTCAGGTACTACTCTACTCTAATTTTAGCCCATTTTCTCCTAGATTCTCACTTGGGGACGAGTGATGGGTAAATTGGTATCTATTTTGACCACCTAATCTTGTTGTTATTGAAAAGCAAACGGGGAAAAAATTTGGGCCAGAAAATAATTTCGTAGTAACTTGGAATTTCCCAACCAAGTCCAGATTTGGACGAAATCAGAGTTAGTAAAGTCTAGGGAAATTTGGTAACAATTTGGATGATCTAATTATGATTCTGATCACATGAGTAGATAGCTAAGACATTAAGGAACCAGTACCACTTTACAAAATTGAATTCGGGTGAGTAGATCTCCCAAAACTGATCTTAGCGTGAACAGGTATTTTCTGAGTGTCAAGGGATGAAGATGAGTTGTGAATGGGGGTTTGGAATTCTTAAATTTTCTTTCTGTTTCCATGCAAGCTGTCGTGGAGGAATTATTCCCGCCAGGGCGGGGCAGCTGTAGCGGGGTGAGGACCACTGTGGCGAGACAAATGTGACTTAAGTCGGAAATAAACCCCAAAAACGTTTTATTCTGCACTTTTCGACTTTGAGTGCTAGGAGACAACCCTAGGCGAGTTCTTGACCATTTTCCACCATTCATAAGGCTAAAGGTAAGGTTTTAACTCTCCGAATTCATTTTTCGATCCGTAGAATGTAAACTAGTGGGTAATTATCGATGGAGAAGGGTTTTGATCTGGAATTTATGCTCGAAAAAGCCCTAACCTGGGTGTGGGGATCAAGGGTTTGACCTAGGTTTGATATTATTGTTTATAATCCGGGTAATTAAGTGTTGTTTATTGATCCTCACATTATTATGATTGTTTGTAGACCAAGAACAAGCGAAAAGAATCGGGAAAAGGAAGAATCAAGTTTCTTAGAGGATTCAAGCTTTGTTCGAGGTAGGTGATGGTTGTGATTTCATGTTGTGTGATGTATGTTTGTTCTTGCTTCATTATAATACATGTATGTATGCGCATGTTGCATTATTGATCATACTAATTGTAAATGAGGATAGATGGATGATGAATGACATGAATCATGACTTGATTGTATAATTTGAGAATATACTTGTGATTGTGATTGTGGCTTGTTGAATGGATCGGGTGTTGCATTCCGACACACTAACATAGATCGATTGCCACGTTCTGTCATTAATATGGGATCGGTTGCCACATTCCGGCATAAACATTAGATTGAGTACCACGTACCGGTACACTAACAGTTTGGGTGTGGGTTCCATGACAGGACCATTGACTTGACATAACTGTGATATTTGAAAATTGTGAAATTAAACGTTATTTGTAAATGACATTGATATTGTATATGTCAGTGTATGCATGTTATTATTGTGTTGTAATGACTTATATATGTTGCACTTAGATGGATAGTTGTGTGATCCTACCAGTACATTGTGGTTGTGTACTGATACTGCACTTGTTCTCTCTTTGTTGAGTACGGGGAATCTTCAGGCGGCTATTGACAGACCTCGCTTAGAAGATCAGTGTTCAACTGAATTCAAGGGTGAGCTAGTTCTTCCGGGCTGCCATGAGTTCTCTTTTCTATCTATGTCCACATTCCGGACTTAGACTAGTACTTTAGTTAGTACTATGTTTAGTTTCGGGTTATAACCTTCTTGTTTAGACTTGTTGAACTTTAGATGTTTTGGTACATTAACTTTCAGGTTCTAGGCGTTATTTCCGCATTTTTTTTGTTAGACTTTTGGAGTTTATGAGAACTCTATTTCTTTTCCTTAGCATTTAAACATGCTTCTATATCTTAAAATGCCTTAGTATTTTGGTTGAGTTGTTAGTTTGGGTTATAGTAATGGTTCTCCCACCGGAGGGTTAGAGTGGGTGCCATTCACGACAGTGTGGGTCGTGACACCTTTGCACTTCTTCTTAGGAGTAGAGGTCAAGTATTTTGAAGGAGGAATTTACTTGAGTCAGAGTAAGTATGCTACTGAGTTACTAGACAAGACTTAGATTACATTGGCAAAGGTTGTAGCTACTCTTTTGGCTTAAACGCATTGTTTACATGAAATTATGAGAAGTCTTGTAGATGCCTCCTTATACAGAATGATAGTAGGGTGTCTTTAGTATTTGACTATCACAAGACCTGATATCACTCATGTTGTGAACCTAGCAAACCAGTTTATGCAAAGTCCAAACAGTGAACGCCTTCAAGGAGTAAAAACGATTCTTAGATACATCACATGTACTCTACATTTTGGACTCAGAATTATTTCATAGTCATCTTGTAGGTTGTATGGAAATTAAGATGTTCACTGGGGAGGTTGCACCACTACTAGGAGATCAACTACAAGCTATAGCATCTACTTAGGTGAAAATTGTATTTCTTGCACTTCCAAGAAATAGAATACAGTAGCACAATCGAGTGATGAAGCTAATTATAGAGCACTGCCTCCACTGCAGCATAGATGACATGGATTATATACCTACTTCATGATCTTGGGGTGTTTCTCAATTCATATCCCACATTATATTATGATAACTTGAGTGTCTTGTACATGACTATTAATCTAGTTATGCATGCTAGAGCCAAACATGTTGAGATGGACTACTATTTTGATTGAGATAAAGTAGTCAGAGGATAACTTCTTACTCAGTTTGTGAGGTCCAAGGATCAGCTATCTGACATTCATACCTAAGCATTGACAAAACAAGTCTTTGCTGAGTTTCGAAGCAAGCTAGGAGTAACGGTTCCTCCTTTCACTAGCATGAGGGGAAGTGTTGAAGTTAAAAGGAGTTGATGATATGGACCAGGTTTAATAACAAGGTACAAATAACGTGTACAACTATTAATTGTTATAGAGTTAGAGTCACATTAGGACCGGGCTACTAAATACTAATTAGATGTTGACTAGGTTGATGTGTGTTATACTAGCTGAAGTTGACTAGGATACATAAATATAATTGTTGTAGTAGTAGTAAACCTATACTCATGTAAATTGTATATATGTATCCTAGTAGAATTCTAAGTATAGCTAGCCTAGGACTCTCCTATATAAGGAGCATGTACTTGACAGTTTTAATCATCAATACAATCATTAATTTCTCTAAATTCTTTACGTGAGAATTCTACGCTCTCCACTTTTCTGGATGATCTTTTAATTGTGGGTACCTTTTCTCCATTTCTCTGAATATCTATAAAGAGAGAGATATGTAACACCTCTATTTATAGTTGTAGGGGGTAGACAGTTCAAGTGTAAATGCATTTTCTTGCTTGATTTTGATCAGCTCATGTGAGTCATCAAGTTTATTACAAATTTTATGTGATAAGGTCAGTTTTAATTGTCCAAGACATGTCATATCGAACATTTGATGGCCGTTAATTGGTGTTCAATTTGATTAGGAGTGTCACATCATTGACATGTGACATCATCTTATTATTGATCCTTGATTTGATTTGGTGTCAAATCATTTGAAGATCAACTCAACAAACTAGCCCAATAAAATTGAACTTTAATATAAATCCACGTCGTAGAAATAAATAATTACATTTTGATTTGGATTTGATATTTCTTGGATTTAAGAATTTATCAAAATTTAATATGGATTTTAATTCCAAAAGTATCCACTTGTCTTCAACGTCATATTTCACAAAATTCAAACAAACTTTGTTGTTAATTAAAATGCTTCACATCAAACCAAAAATAAATACTAATCCAAAAATCGAGAAAACAAACAACAACAAACTAATTGGAAATTTTAAAAAATCCAATTGTATTAATTTAATAATATGATTTATAAATATAAATAACTAACACAATTAATTTTGATTTGATAAGTCAAAAATTTGAAACAACCCAAGAGCTATGTACACCCTGATCAATAGTCATAAAATTAAAACTAGAATGTAAATGAGTATTTACCAAAAAAAAAAAAAAAAAAGCTTCATCTCCAAAAATGAAAAGAAAAAAGTAATTTTGATTATGTTAAAATGGGTGTACATTTCTGGTTAATCCACCATTAACATTAGTGAAGAAACCAACAAGGTCCGGCCGGGAAGGAAGATAGGATCATCGGCGTTCCTCATGTTTCGCTTTACTTTTCATATAAACTTCATGTGCTAACACAGCTTCACTCTTTTTTTGTTACTAATTTCACGACTCTGTCTCCATTAATTTTCTCTTTCTTCTCTGTAACAACAACTTCATCTTCTTTCTTGACAAAATAAGAAAGAAATGATATTTTTATCTATTATATTTTGAATTAATTAATTTTGAAAAAAGGAAGAACTTTTTGAAAATTTTAAAATTTTAATTCATCTCCTTCATAATTAATAGAGCTAAAATGATAAATTCCATATGTCAATCATTGTTTTCTAAATATGTGTGTCAATTAAAAAATGAACAAGTAATTAGGAACAGAAGGAGTATTACTCTTACAATTAATTCTTTTTAATAGTATTCACATTTTTTTGTAAAAATTTTCAAAAAATAAAAAATTAAAATTAATAAAATTATCTTTTTATTTATGATTTTTTAATATACGTGTAAAAAAATAATCAACTAAAAATTGCAATCATTTAAAATTTATTAAATATAAGTTTATAAAAATGATTCGAATTATATTAAAATTCATAAATATATTAGTCCAAATAAATATTATGGATTAATATAATTGGTTAATTATTTAAATACAATAAATATGAATTTAGTTAAAGTCGGCTCCATAAAGCCCATATGCAATGTCACTTAAATCTGATTGGCCGAAGGGAGTCCTCTTCTAAACACAACTCCTCTATTTTAAAACTATAAATAGGGGTCTTCATTATTCAGAAAAGAGAACCAAGACTTCTAACAAGAAGCTTGAGAAAGCCCGTGGATCAAAAGCCGCAGATTTCTCTACAAGTTCAAGAGTTCAAGAATTCGAAGAAGTCAAGATCAAGATAAAGTTCTAGTTCAAGAATGATCAAGTTCAAGACCGCCAGATTCAATATCAAGCTCGGAGCCTTGGATTCAACTAGAAGTCAAGATCAAGATAAAGTTCAAGGTCAAGAACGATCAAGATCAAGACTGTCGGATTCAAGATCAAGCTCGGAGCCTTTGGATTCAACTAGAAGTCAAGATCAAGATAAAGTTCAAGAACGATCCAGATCAAGACCGTCGGATTCAAGATCAAGCTTGAAGCCCTTAGATTCAACTAGAAGTAAAGATCGAGATAAAGTTCAAGTTCAAGAATGATCAAGATCAAGACCACTCGATTCAAGATCAAGCTCGAAGCCCTTGAAATTAACTAGAAGTCAAGATCAAGATAAAGTTCAAGTTCAAGATCAAGATCAAGATAAAGTTAAAGTTAAAGTTAAAGTTAAAGTTAAAGTTCAAGTTCAAGATAAAATCAAGATCAAACTCAAGAGCCCTTGAATTATATTAGATAGGGCGAATTCAGAGGAATCGTAGAGATTTTAACCCTCGTACTTTAAATCAATAAATACGATTATTACATAATATTCCATTCTTGTTTATTATTTTCTCGACGTGAATTTTACTGTCTACAAATTCTGGCATGCCCAGTGGGACAATCTCTACCTCTCATCTCAACTTTTCAAGCATCAATGAATATCAAAATGACTTGCACTATAGAAGAACGACTAGCAAGCTTAACTAAAGCAATTGAAGGCTTGACGAAGTGTGCTCACGAACAAGATGCTAGACTTTCCAAGCTAACAAATAAGATGGATAACATGATCGAAAGAAGATCAATTCAAGAATCTTTGAAGCTTCTTAGAATTCAAGACGAAGGAGAGTCTTGTATAAAGCAAACAAATATCAAAGAGATTCATCTCTCCGCGGGAGGTTTAATTCCCATTGCTTAATTAAAAGGCTTTATCGTAGAGGCTATCAAAGAAAAATATGAGTCCCCATCCAAATTTTCTCCCACATATGCATAGTCATATACACAAAGAATTGATAACTTGAAAATTCCTGAGGGCTATTAACCTCTTAAGCTTCAACAATTTGATGGCAAAGGAAATCCCAAAAAACATATAACGCACTTTATCGAAACTTGCAATGATGCTGGGACATATGGTGATTATCTCGTTAAAGAGTTTGTTCTATATCTCAAAGAAAATGCCTTTGATTGGTACACAGATATTAAACCAAACTCTATAGATTCTTGGGAGCAGTTAGAGAAAGAGTTCCTCAATTGTTTCTATAGCACAAGACGCGCCATTAGTGTGATTGAACTTACAAAGGCTCGTCAAGGTAAAGATGAGCTAGTTGTTAACTTTATCAATGACTAGAGAAGTTTGAGTGTCAACTACAAAGATCGCCTTAGTGAAACTTGCAGTTCTGAAATGTGCATTCAAGACATGAATTGGGGTCTTCATTACATTTTGCAAAGATTAAAGCCCAATACATTCAAAGAGTTGACAACTCGTTCACATAACATAGAACTAAGCATGGCTTTAAGAGAAGATCAACGATCTCCTGTCTATGGACCTCGTGAAAATGAAGATATAGAAGAACTCCAAAGTGCAAGTAAGTATGCATTTGAAGATGAATTTGAAGAGTCAATGTATATTTAGACGCTCCTTAACACATGAAATTAAACTGCAAGTTACAATGCTACTAATCGCATGAGCCTAAACTGCAAGTTACAACGCTCCTCATCGCATGAGCCTAAACTGAAAATTACAACGCTCCTCATCGCATAAGCCTAAACTGCAAGTTACAATGCTCCTAATCACATGAGCCTAAACTGCAAGTTACAATGCTCCTAGATGCACGAGCCTAAACTGAATATCACAAAGCTATTCAAATTTGAGCTAAATCTTTAAGTTTGAAAGCTCTTCAAATTTGAACTAAATCTTCAAAATTGAGCTAAATCTCTAAGTTTGAAAGCTCTTCAAATTTGAGCTAAATCCTCAAGTTGAAATGCTCCTTGAAACAGGAGCTTAAATTGTATGTCACAAAGCTCTTCCAATTTGAGATAAATCTTCAAGTTAAAATGCTCTCGGAAATACAAGCTAAAATTTTATGTCATAAATCCCTTCAAATTAGAGTTAAATATTCAAAGTTGAAATGCTCCTAGACACACGAGCCTAAACTGTACATCACAAAGCTCTTCAAATTGAGCTAAATCTGTAAGTTTTTGAAAGTTCATCAAATTTGAGCTAAATCTCTAAGTTTGAAAGCTCTTCAAATTTGAGTAAAATCTTCAAGTTGAAATGCTCCTTGAAATACGAGCTTAAACTGTATCCCCTTAAATCTTCAAGTTTGAGTTAAATCTTCAAGTTTAAATGCTCCTTGAAACACGATCTTAAACTGTATGTCACATAACTCTTCAAATTTGAGTTAAATCTTCAAGTTGAAATGCTCTTTGAGAAACGAGCCTAAATTGTATATCATAAAGCTCTTTAAATTTGAGCTAAATCTTCAAGTGAAAATGCTCCTTGAGACACGAGCCTAAAATGTATATCATAAAGCTCTTTAAATTTGAGTTAAATATTAAAGTTAAAATGCTCCTTAAGGTAAGGTACGAACCTAAATTGCAAGTCACTCCTGGCCCGCAAGAGTATAAACTGTGTACGACACAACAACAAAAAACCCCTCACTCCCCCAGAACTACGTTTGTGACTTGATCCTCTTCACTGAGGTTCCTAGGCGCTTAGAATATATCCTAAGTTCAGTTGCATGAGTGTCAAAAATCCACATGTTCCCACTTGGTCTGTCACATGACAGTCAAAGTGATAAATATTTTGTTTTATCTTTTGTCTCATCAAACTTTAGACTTGTACGTAGTATTGATTGGTCAATATATGGGGGAAAACCCTTATAAAATATGAGTTTCTTTAACAGCATGCTTGAAGTTTCTTTAAATTCAGCCAAGTATACAAACTGAAGCTTTCAAATTCTTTAAGTCTGCAAGTTGAAGTCTTCAAAATTTAAAAAGTCTCCAAGTCTAGAAGTCGAGGTCTTCAAATCAATCAAGTTTGCAAGATGAAGTCTTCAAATTCTTCAAGTCTGAAAGTTAAAGTCTTCAAAATTTAAAAAAAAATCTACAAGTCTACCAGTTGAGGTCTTCAAATCAATCAAGTTTACAAGTTGAAGTCTTCCAATTCTTCAAGTCTGCAAGTTGAGGTCTTCAAATTCTTTAAATCTGCAAGTTGAAGTCTTCAAATTATTCAAGTCGAGGTCTTCTAATTCTTTAAGTCTACAAGTTGAAGCCTTCAAATTGTCCAAGTCTGCAAGTTAAAGTCTTCAAGTCTGCAAGTTGAAGTCTTCAAGTCTGCAAGTTAAAGTCTCAAATGAATTAAAGTTTCAAGTTGAAGTCTTTCAAATCTTCAAGTCTGCAAAGTCTCAAATCAATCAAGTTTGAAACTTGAAGTCTTCAAATTAATCAAGATTGTACGTTGAAGCCTTCAAATTATTGAAGTCTAAAAGTTGAAGTTTTCAAGTCTTGACCTCCAAGTTACATTTCTTAAGGCGGGGATGCGTATCCATCCTCTTTTCACCTTAAGAATACCATAAATTACCTTTTTTAGGGTGGGGATGTGTATCGATCCTCTTCCGCCTTAAGAATACCATAAATTACCTTTCTTAGGGCAAGGATGCGTATCAATCCTCTTTTCACCTTTCGAATACCATAAATTACCTTTCTTAGGGAGAATATGTGTATCTATCCTCTTTCGCCTTAAGAATATCACAAAGTTACCTTTCTTAGGGTGGCAATGTGTATCTATCTTCTTTCGCCTTAAGAATATCATAAATTGTCGTTCTTAGGGAGGGGATGTGTATCTATCCTCTTTCTCCTCAAGAATACCATAAATTACCTTTCTTAGGGCGGGGATGTGTATCTATTCTCTTTCTCCTTAAGAATACTATAAAGTTGCCTTTCTTAGGGCGGGGATGTGTATCTATCCTCTTTTCTCCTTAAGAATACCATAAATTACCTTTCTTAGGTCGGGAATGTGTATCTATCCTCTTTCGCCTTAAGAATACCATCAAGTTACCTTTCTTAGGGCGGGGATGTGTATCTATCCTCTTTTCGCCATAAAAACACCATAAAGTTACCTTTCCTTAAGGTGGGGATGTGTATCCATCCTCTTTTCACCTTAAGGAGACCATAAAGTTACCTTTCTCAAGGCGGATATGCATATGCATCCTCTTTTTACCTTCCATAAAGTTACCTTTCTTAAGGCAGGGATGAGTACTCATCCCTTTCTGTCATAAGACTACCTTCTCCACGGATCATCCTTTGAAGCCTACCTACAAAAAAAAAGGGGAAGAAAGACAACACAAAGAAAACACAAGTAGAGGAAAAATTGTTACCTGTCACGACGTTTGAAACTTGAAAGTCATGCTAAGCTAATTAGGTTAGACTTGAGACAATATTTTCTTGGTGATAATGAAGCATTTGAAGTATAGTTTCAACCTATCACAACCATTTTTGGTGACGATGTTCTGATATTGAGATATAAAATATTTTGTGAGGCAACACAAATCTGAAATTCTCAACATTACAGAACCTAGAGCTGACTTCAAAAAATCATCTAAAATGATTTCAAAGGTATTAAATCTTAAATTTTGGATATCTTGTAGACCTTTGTGTCTAAATTCGAAATAATTAAGCGGATTGTGATTTCGTCGTTCCTACATCAAGGCATGAGAGTTTTAGTAAAGCCACACAAATCTGAAATTTTAAGCATGACGGAATCTAGAGCTAACTTCAAAAACCTATCCAGAAAGATTCTAAAGGTATTAGCTTCTGAATTTTGGATATCTTAGAGATCGAGAATTCTAGTTTCTAGAAAATCAAACCGTTCATGATTTAGATTTTTCTACAATGAGATATGAATTTTCTACGACAGACATGTCAAGCAGTAAAAAAGTGACGGAAATCAAAATAAGGGAAGGAATTTACCTTGCATCTTTCATCGTAGCTCACAATCTTAATTGAAGCCAAAATTGTAGAGACAATGTGTTTATTTATAGATGTCATGTGATAAGAACAAAATCCTTCTCCTAATTCAATTACAATTCTTTTTTGGCTAGGATAATAAAAAAGATATACGAATTTGAAATTGAGTAGGATTACAATTCCTAATTCATTTACAATTTTGTTTTTGTTAGGGCTTTTTCATCTCCAAAACAAACTCAAATTGAGAGAGTCATTTTTCTGATAGGAAGTGATAAATGGAAAGCGGTGAAAAGCTATCAGTATCCTATTGGACTAAGACGTCATGTCCTAATCCAATTGAGAAGCTCAAACGTAAAAGGAGAGCAATGAGAAATTCAAGATAGAGATAAAAAGGGAAAGGAAATTTTGTGGGCCCATATGATCACATTCTTGGATAATTACGTGAATTAAAATTCACTGGCAACATATATATTGATTTTGTTTTCAAAAGTCAAAATATTGAAATATATATATGTTTTAAAACCCCTGGCAAAATGTACATTATTTCATCTTATCTCAATTCATGACACCTATAAGAGAGGCTAATAAATGTGTGCCCAAAAAAAATGGACGAGTGGATGCTTTCAAGTCTTGTCTTCAAGGTTAGGTTGCCCAATTGGTCATGCTAAGAAGAAGAAGACTTACTACTCAGAGTTGATAAAAAAGATCCAAAATAAACTTCAATTGCGGAAAGGAAAGTTGTTATCATTTGGAGGAAAGGTGGTTCTGATAAATCATGTTTTACAGAGTATTCCTATTTACCTACTCTCAGTTACTGATCCTCCTGTACGTGTGATACATGATATTCATAAGTTGTTTGCTAAATTTTTATGGAACTTCAAGGAGGTGGGTAAAGCCACTCACTGGATAGCTTGGGATGACATATGTCTGCCAAAAAAGAAAGGAGGATTGAGTTCGAGATCCTTATTTGATGTTTCTAAGGCTTTATTTGCAAAGTTGTGGTGGAAGTTTAAAACCTCTAACACACTATTGTCCAACTTTATGTGGAACAAGTATTGTGTAAACGAGATAGCTTGGGATGACATATGTCTGCCAAAAAAGAAAGGAGGATTGAGTTTGAGATCCTTATTTGATGTTTCTAAGGCTTTATTTGCAAAGTTGTGGTGGAAGTTTAAAACCTCTAACACACTATGGTCCAACTTTATGTGGAACAAGTATTGTGTAAAAGAGATAGACCACAAACAATGGTAAGGAAATGAGGATCAGAAGTATGGAAGGCCATGCTGCAGGCTAGGGACACATGTGATCAAAAAATTTGGTGGTAACCCAAAGAGGGTTATACTAGTGTTTAGTTTGACAACTGGACATAATTGGGAGTAATTCATTAGATGCCCAACACTCATAAACACAACTCTTTGGAATCAGTTTTTCAACTTGTCAATGAGGAGGGATGGGAAAATGAGATATTAAAGGAGGTTTTTAATGAGCAAGTGTGTTCTCAAATACATCATGTGCTTGGGAATATTAAAATTACTGAAGAAAGGGACAAGGCTTGGTGGGTGCCTTGTGAATCTGGAAAGTTTACTATTGGAACAACATGGAAGCTATGCAGACAGAGAAAAGATCCTTTATTGGATGTGATGAAGATCTAGGAGAAAGGGCTTCCTATTAAGATTTCTTTCGTGTTATGGAGGATGTGGTTTGGAAGGATACCTATTGGTGAGGTACTAATCAAAAGAAGAATTGTTGAATCTTGTGAGTGTTGTTGTTGTGATGCCAAAGTGCAAGAAACCTTTGTTCATCTGTTCATTGAATGCCCAGATGTTAAGATTGCTTGAAAGTTATTCTCAAATGCGGCAGGGCAGCATTTCAATGTGATACAGATCAAACAAGGATTTGAAGAGTGGTGGAAAGTTGAATGTGCAACTAAACTAAAGCCTCTATTTAAGGCAGTTCATACTTTCATAATTTGGGCAATCTGGAAGAGGAGGAATGTAATTAAACATGGAGGAAAATAGAGTAAGTACTCTATGATTGCAGACATCCACATAAACTTATTCTTGTTTTCTAAGTATAGGAATCCATGGTTGAAGGAAATTCCTAATGATTGGCCTGGGTTAATCAAATTTTTAGAAGGGTATGTCCCTCTTGTAAGACATTTGGTGGTTACATGGAGTCATCCTCCAAGAGGGAGCTTTAAATGCAATACAGATGGGTCCTGCAGTGATAATCCTAGAGCTGGTTCAATGGCCTTTTGTGAGAAATGAACTTGGAGATATGCTCTATGGAGAGACAAGGTTGCTGGAGAAGTGTACAGTTTTAGAATCTGAAGTTGAAGCCATCAGATTGGGAGTTGAATATTGTTTACAACATAGGCTAATACCTTTGATCATAGAAACAGATTCATTAGTGGCATAAAAGGTTCTAAATAGGGTGTGGGAGGTTCCATGGTTAATAGCACTAGATGTTCGATTTGTAAAGGAGATCATTCATAATAGTCAAGTGAGAGTGGTGCATACATTAAGAGAAGGGAACCAACTGGCGGAATTTTTTACTAATTATGCTGTTAATTTTCATCCAAAATCAACCTGTATGGGCTGGACCACGGACTCGAACCGGGTGCTGTAGCCAAAGGTCGAGCACGGGTGGGCTGGACCACGGACTCTAATCGGGTACTGTAGCCCAAACCAGATCACAGGTAAGCTGGACCACGGACTCTAACCGGGTACTGTAGCTAAGCCTGGACATAAGTAAGCTGGACCACGGACTCTAACCGGGTACTGTAGCCGATAGAAAAGCAGGGCATTATGGATACAAGGTCATAAGCTGAG
>JAJOOR010039398.1:0-15006 GCA_036250505.1 Solanum acaule | reverse complement strand
AAGTTCAACTTCAAATTCTAAGTTCAAGTTCAAGTTCTAATTTCAAGTTCAAGTTCTAAGTTCAAGTTCAAATTCTAAGTTCAAGTTCTAATTTCAAGTTCAAGTCTAAGTTCAACTTCAAAATATGTTTTGCTTGGTCTAATTAAGTTCCCAAAATATGCTTTGTTTGGTCTAATTAAGTTCAATTAGTTCAAGATCTACAAAGTTAAAGCTTAACTAATTAATTAAGTTCAAGTTCTAGTTAATTAGTTGATCAAAATTAAGTTTATATTAATTTGTAATTAAGTTTTCAAGTTATTATAAATTAATTAAGTTTAATATAGTTCTAATTAATTTATATTAAGTTCATATTAATTAAGGTCAATAAGATTTTCAAGTACTACAAAATTCTAATTAAGTTCAAATAAAATCCAAGTTCTAATAAATTAAAGTCAACAACATTTCAAGTTCATATTCCTAATTAAGTTCAATTTATAGTAAATTCAAGTTATAATTAATTATAAGTTCTAATTAAGTTGTAATTCAAATCCCTAAAATTCCAAATTCAAACTATTAATTAGTCCTAAAATATCAAATATAATTCAAACTATTAGTCCTAAATTCCAAATTCAAACTAGTCTTAAAATCACAAATTGAAAGTACTCCTAAAATTCAAAAATCAAACTAGTGCTAAAATCCCAAATTCAAACTATTAGTAGTCCTAAAATCTCAATAATAATTCAAACTAGTCCTAAATTCAAAATTCAAAATTCAAACTAGTCTTAAAATCACATATTCAAACTACTCCTAAAATCCTAAATTCAAACTAGCTAGATATTCCTAATCCCAAATTCAAACTATTAGTCCTAAAATCTCAATAATAAATCAAACTAACTCAAATAATACCCAAATTCAAACAACTCCTTAAATACCCTAATTTAAACTAATCTTACAATCCCAAAATCAAACTTATTAACTCAAGAAATACCGAAATTCAAACAAATCCTAAGATACCCTAATTCAAACTAACCCTAACATTAAAATTTTCAATTCACAATCAAGAAACACAAACTAAAAATCAAATAATCTCTAATTGAAATTAACAATCAATAAACACAAAATCAATAAACTAATTACAATTAAATAACTAACAAAATCAAATAAATAAAAAATAATTGATTTTTTTTATATAATAAATAAAACCCTAACCTTAAAGGAGATCAAGGAGAGAATGAAGAGATAGGGGAAGGAGGTGGCAGTGGCAGCTTCGGCTGGTGAGACGGCGGCGGCAGCTCCTCACGACTCTGATCGGCGGCAACAACTAACGGAGGGACGACATCGGCGGAGTGGGAGAGAAAGAGAGGAGAGGATTTGAGAAAAAAGAAATGGGGGAGAATGGGGGGAAATCGCGTATGTATATCAGATATTTATTGAAAAGTGACGGACAGCGTCTCTAAGTCTGTCGCTTTTCATTAAATAGTTGACCAAACAATTTGACCAAAAAGTGACGGACAAAGAGACGCTATCCGTCGCTTATTTAAAATATTTGACCAAGAAGCGACGGACATAAAGATGATGTCCGTCGCTTTCATAAAACAATAATTAGTAAAATAAAAAAATTCAAAAGCGACGGACGGCGTGGCTATTGTTAAATTTATATATAATTATTTTTAATTAAAAGCGACGGACAACATCTATATTTATATTAAATAAATAATTATTAATTTTATATATATTTGGCGCAAAAATCCGCGGAAAAAAGCGACAGACTAAGAGATGTTGTCCATCGATTTTTGTAAATTAATTTTAAAAATAATTATTTTTATTAAAAAGCGACGGACAGTGTGGCAAATGGTGTCGCTTTTTAGAGCGACGCCGTCCGTCGCTTTTCTTCCGTCGTTTTTAGCAGGTTTTTAGTAGTGTGTATATATATGCGTGTAAGTAGGTATGTCTTCAGTTGTGGCCTCGTCGGCTAGCTAGTACATCTTTATTTATTTTTTTGCTTGCCTACCATTGTTTGTATGGTTTTTCTCATTTAGGTCATGACCTTCATGGTCCAAGATTCACTTTTTAGAGGTTATGCTGCCCAATCTTTTTGTCTCACAGTTTGGTTAGCTAGTATGTTTTAGTGGGTTACTTGTTCTAATAGGGTATCTAGTGCCACTTACTCCCCCTACTTCGTTGGGTGACATAGACCTCATTGGTTGTATTGGATCGGGTCTTGGGTTTTGGGATGGAGTGGGTCGTTGGTGACTTTAAAGTTGATTTCTATCTATGATATGATCCTGCATGACAAAGAGCATGTGATTTGGAGACATTCAAAATTTATTAACTACGGTTTGAGGCCCTGGCTCATTTTTATAAGCCACGGTTTGAGGCCCTGACGCATAGCGCTGGCATAGTTTGGTTTAGATAATTTTTTTTGACTAAATTGTATTTTTTTAATTTTGGTTTTGATTTTTCAATTTGATCGATCAGTTTTGGTTTTTATTATTTTTTGTAATTTAGTTCGGTTATTGATTTTTAGTTAATTTTTGTTGGTTAACCAAAAAATTTAGTTTTATTTAATATATTCATCTTTTATATTCAAATAGAACACATAGCCAATCAAATCCCTAAACTCAACCCATTAAAAAAACAGAAGAAGTGACCCATATTTAATATTTTATACAACCAATTACCGTCCAAATTGCCCAAATAATTAAATACTTAAATTCACACTCTGAAGTCATCATCGTACAACTTAGTGTGTAGTGTGAAGCAGACCGGCGGGAGACGCTGCAACAAACTTATCACTTCTCCGTTCTCAACCATCATTCCATCTCGACGCCACAATCCATAAGACATCAGAACCATCTCTCTTGAATCTGGAATGTCTATCTGCCTCGCCTCACAATCAGGTAAACTTTTTTTTCTTTGAAAGCAGGAGAACAATTTTATCATAAATTGCTTTCTTTCATTTGAAAGCAATAGAGCATCAAACAATAATCTCCTTATTCAAATGTGACTACGTGAGGCAACTCCTAACTCATGAGCTGAGTGAGTAATTACTTTGAAATTTGAATTTTTAGAATATCCTAAAAATCAGTAATGTGAAAAAGCTGATCCAATTTTAGAAGTCCATTTACGACAAAAGGGGATTGAAATGATAATCATACTGAAAAACCAAACCAAAATAAACCGAACCAAAATTGTAAAAATCAAACTTAACTGAATTTATTTCAGTTTCAGATAATATTATTAACAAATCGATAATCAAAAACCAAAACGAATTTTATAAACCAGATCGAACTAAACCAACCAAATGTCTAGACCTACTGGCACATTTGTACTAGCCACGGTTTGAGGCCCTAGCGCATGTTCACTATCCACAATTTGAATCCTACCACACTTCTATTACTCAGGTTAGAGTCCCGAAATCGTGGTTTCATTGGGTTCTTAAGGGTGACTTTCCCTTAGTTCGAGTCGAGGGTTGACCGTTTCAGGTTAAGGGTACTTTTAGTCTTAGTTAGCATTATCTTTAGCTCTTTTGTGTACTCCTTGGGATTTTGGAGGTTCGTTAAAGTTATTTAGTTTCCAATTGTGCATTATTGTACCTTTTGGGGTCCATTTAGGTTATAAATAAATGCTTTGCTCATTCTTAATTCGTGAGTCATAAAGTTAGAGTTTCCATTATTGCTTCATTCATTTTACTTTTAGTGACCGTTTAGTTCCTCTCTTTTCATAGGGTATTTACTTTCCAAGCTTAGTTAGCCTATGATGCCTACTAGGTAATTGTTGTTTTGTTACTCATGCTACACGTTGCTTCTATTTTCTTGATACTCATCCAAGCACCAACTGACAATGGTGATTCAAGCCTTTATAGAGATCTTCAGAGATAGAAGGTGAGCTGATGGCATCCTAGTTTGACTTATCTCCATCTGTATATAATATTTACTAATCTTTTGTATTCGAGACAAGTCTGTACTTTTTGGTCTACTTTCGAGACTTGTACTGTTGTACTAGCTTTATATACTTTCATTCATTAGGTCATGAGATTGGATCATGTCCTCTTGTTTATATTGATTGATGTTATTTCCTTATTTTCATTGTGTTCCCCCATTATATTGTAATTATCTTCTCGTCAGTAGTTAACTATGCCCAATATGCCTGTTACTTTTTGTTTGGGGATATGGGTTGGCCTTCCTACCGGTGGGTTATGGTAGGTGTCATCATCACTTGTGTTTTTGGGTTGTGACAACTATACACTCCATCCCCGCAAGGCAAAGAACATGTCATTGTCTCGGCTATGCCATCGGAAGCTCTGGGGAAGTCTGTGTCTTGGTATCTACTATCTCTTAAAAGCTCTGTGGGTCGTTCCATGGGCCGTGGATTGCACCGTCGAAACTGGCACCAGATTTTTGAAAACTGAATTTTTCCTCGAATTTGAGGTGTTATATTATCTCCCCCTTGGGATCATTCATCCTCAAAGGAGATTCGAGACATCATAAGGAGGGTAGGAACCTAAACCTAGCAACCCAACATTCATTCAATTACATAAATGCACATATCCAAGCACGAAACATCAACTCCAAGCTAAAGCATGTTCAAAACATTATATCATGAAGCCTATATGTAACTTAGACTCAAATACATATAATCATGTAGAAATCGATCAAGTTGACACTTTTTCTCAAAACTTAAGCTTTTTCATGAACATGCATAAATAAGGAAATCATGGGAGTATCTAAGAAACATGACAGTTAATGAGAAAACCATGAGGAGCAAAATACCTCAAGCTTGGGTAGGGACAGAGGGAAAGTGATGAGGATATCGGGACATCATATCTGCCTCGGCCACCCAAGTAGCACCCTCAACTAATTGATTCCTCCAAATGACTTTCACGAAAGCATCTTCTTTATTTCTCAACATCTTACCTTGCCTATCTAAAATATCTACCGGAACCTCGTCATATGAAAAATTCTCATTAACTCCCGAACCTTCTAAGGGGTCTACAGATGTCGGATATCCAACACACTATTTCAACAATGAAACATGGAAAATTGGATGTACCAATGACAATTCATTAGGCAGTGGAAGTTCATAAGAAACCTTGCAAATTTGCCTCAAAATCTGATATGGGCCCACATATCGGGGACTAAGCTTCACGTATATCCACAACTTGAAAATTTGCCTCAAATTTTTTTAGGAGGAATTCCTTAATGAGTTGGGGAAACTTCACGTATACCCACATCATTTTTAATGCCCATTTCCGCATTTATAAGCCCTTTTTAAGAATTGCACAAATTTCTTTTGTGTGTACTTGCTCATAGATCTGGTGCCCAAAGCACCCGATTTTTTTTCTTCTGAAAAAACTTTATGAGGACCTCTATAATGAGTTGGGGAACATTCACGCATACTACCACTATTTTTTAACGCCCATTTCTGCATTTACAATCTCTTTTTAAAGAATCACTCAAATTCCCAGATTTTTCATGTGTATTGGCCCATGGATCTAGCGCCCGAAGGGCCCAAGTTTTTTTCTTAAAAAACTTTATAAGGACCTCCGTAATGAGTTGGGGAATCTTCACGTATACTTACGTCATTTTTTAAAACCCATTTCCACATTTACAAGCCCCTTCTTAAGAATCACCTACGTTCCCCAATTTTTCGTGTGTTATTATTAGTTCATGGATCTGGCGGCCAGAGCACCAAAAATTGTTTTCTCAAAAATCTTAATGACGACCTCCGTAATGAGTTGGGGAACCTGCACATATACTCACACCATTTTTTTAACGTAATTTTCACATTTACAACCCCTTTTTTAAGAATCGTCCAAATTCCCCAATTTTTCGTGTCTATTAGCCCATGGATCTGGCTCCTGGAGCACCCAAAATTGTTTTCACAAAAAACTTTATGAGGACCTCCATAATGAGTTGGGGAAACTTCACTTGTACTCACGCCATATTTTAACTCCCATTTCAGCATTTACAAGTCCTTTTTTAAGAATTGACCAAATTTCCTAATTTTTCGTGTGTATTAGCCTATGGATCTGGCTCCCTGAGCACCCTAAATTTCTTTCAAAAAAATCTTTATGAGGACCTCTGTAATGAATTGGGGAACCTTCATGTATACTCGTGCCATTTTTAATGCTCATTTCCGCAATTAAAAACCCTTTTTTAGAATCGCCAAAATTCCCCCTTTTTTTGTGTGTAATAGCATATGGATTTGGCACCCTGAACACCCAATTTTTTTTCTAAAAATACTTTATGAGGACCTCCATAATCAGTTGGGGAAGCTTCATGTATATTCACACCATTTTTTAATGCCCATTTCCGCATTTACAAGGACATTTTTAAGAACCACCCAAATTCTCCAATTTTTCGTGTGTATTAGCCCATGGATCTGGCGCTCGGAGCACCTACATTATTTTTCTCAAAAAACTTTATGGGAAACTTTGTAATGAGTTGGAGAACCTTCACGTATACTCACACCATTTATTTAATGCCCATTTCCATATTTACAAACCCATTTTTAAGAATCGCCCAAATTTCCAGAATTTTCGTGTGTATTAGCACATTCATTTGGCGCCTAGAGTGCCTAAACTTTTCTACTTAGAAAACTCTATGAGGACCTCCTTAATGAGTTTGTGAACCTTCACGTATACACACACCATTTTTTAATGCCCATTTCTACATTTGCAGACCCTTTTTTAAGAGTCGCCCGAATTCCTCAATTTTTCTTGTGTATTAGCCTATGGATCTAGCGCCCGGAGCACCCAAAAAACATAATGAGGACCTCCACAATGAGTTGGGGAACCTTCATATATACTTACATAATTTTTTAACGTCAATTTCCGTATTTACATGCCTTTTTTTAAGAATCACTGAAATTACTTGAATTTTCATATTTATTATCCCATGGATCTGTCGCCCAGAGCACCCATAATATTTTTTCTCAAAAGTATTTATGATGACCTCCGTAATGAGTTAGGGAACCTTCACGTATACCCACACTATTCTTTTAATGCCCATTTCTGCGTTTAAAAGCTCTTTTTTAAGAATCGCCCAAATTCCCAGATATTTCGCGTGTATTAACCCATGGATCTGGCGCCCGGAGCACTTGTTTACTCAAAAAAATTTATGAGGACCTCCATAATGAGTTAGGGAACCTTCACGTATACTCACACCATTTTTAACGTCCATTTCCACATTTACAAGCTCTTTTTTAAGTATTGCCAAAATTTTCCAATTTTTCGTGTGTATTAGCCCTTTCATCTGGCGCCCGGAGCACCCAAAGATTTTGACTCAAAAATCTTTTTGTGAACCTTCGTAATGAGTTATAGAACCTTTATGTATACTCACACGATTTTTAACGCCCATTTTCACATTTACAAGTCCTTTGTTAATTATCGCCCAAATTTCCTAATTTTTCGTGCGTATTAGCCCTTGGACCTGGTGCCCGAAGCACCCAAAATTTTATTCTCAAAAAACTATACAAGGACCTCTGTAATGAGTTCGGGAACCTTAACATATACTTACACCATTTTGAATGCCCATTTTCGTATTTACAAGCCCTTTTTTAAGAATCGCCCACATTACCTAATTTATCGTATGTATTAGTCCATGGATCTAGTGCCCGGAGCACCCAAAATTATATTCGCAAAAACCTTTATGAGGACCTCTGTAATAATTTGGGGACTTTTCACGTATACTCACGCCATTTTTTAACGCTCATTTCTGCATTTACAAGCCTTTTTTAAGAATCACCAAAATTTCTTGATTTTTCGTGTGTATTAGCCCATGGATCTGGCTCCCGGAGCACCCAAAATGTTTTACTCAAAAACTTTATGAGGACCTCCGTAATGAGTTAGGGATCCGTCATGAATACCCATTTCCGCATTTAAAAGCCCTTTTTTTAAGAATCGCCAAAATTTCCCAATTTTTCGTGTGTATTAGCCAATGGATCTGGCACCCAGAGCATCCAAAGATTTTTTATCAAAATTTTTTTTGAGAACCTCTGTAAAGAGTTGGGGAACCTTCACGTATACTCACATGATTTTTTAATGCAATTTTCGCTTTTACAAGCCCTTTTTAAGAATATTCCATATTCCCGAAATTTTTGTGTGTATTAGCCAATAAACCTAAAAACTATAAAGACCTCCGTATTGAGTTAGGGAATCTTGACATTTACTCAAAACATTTTTAACGCTCATTTCTGCATTTACAAGCCCTTTTTTAATAATCGCCTAAATTACCCATTTTTTCATGTATATTAGCCCATGGATCTAGCGTCCGGAGCACCCAAATTTGCTTTTGCAAAGAACTTTATGAGGACCTCCATAATGAGTTGGGGAACATTCACGTATACTCACGCCATTTTTTTAACGCCCATTTTGGCATTTACAAGCCATTTTTAAGAATCCCTTATATTCCCTGATTTTTCGTGTGTAAGTAGCCCATGGATTTGGCGCCCGAAGCACCAAATTTTTTTTTTCTTAAAAATCTTTATGAGGACCTCCGTATTGTGTTGGGGAACCTTGACGTATACTCACACCATTTTTTTAATGCCCATGTCCGCATTTAAAAGCCCTATTTTTAAGTATCGCCAAAATTCTCAATTTTTCGTGTGTATTATCCCATGGATCTAGCGCCCAAAGCACCCAAAAAAGTTTTTTCAAATAATATTATGAGGACTTCTTTAATGAATTGGGGAACCTTCACGTATACTTACACCATTTTTAGCCCCCATTTCTGCATTTACAAGCCCATATTTAAGAATCGCCCAGATTCTCTGATTTTTTGTGTGTATTGGCCCATGGATCTAGCGCCCGGAGCATCCAAAATTGTTTTTGCAAAATTTTTTATAAGGACCTCCGTAATGAGTTGGGGAACCTTCACGTATACTCACACCATTTTTAACGCCATTTTCGCATTTAAAATCACTTTTTTAAGAATCACCAAAATTTCCTGATTTTTCGTGTATATTAGCCTATAGATCTTGTGCTCGGAGCATCCAAAATTTTTTCCGCATAAACTCTATGAAGACCTCAGTAATGATTTCGGGAACCTTCACGTATAATCACACCATTTTTTAACGCCCATTTCAGCATTTACAAGAACTTTTTGAAGATCACACTAATTCTCCAGTTTTCGTGTGTATTAGCCCATGAATCTAGCGTCCGGAGCACCCAAAATTTTTTTCTCAGAAAACCTTACGAAAACATCCATAATGAGTTGGGGAACCATCACGTATACTCACGCCATTTTTAACACCCATTTTCGCATTTAAAAACCTTTTTTAAAAAATCGCCAAAATTTCCTGATTTTTAATGTGAATTAGCCGATGGATCAGGCACTCGGAGCACACAAATTTTTTTTCTCACAAAACTTTATGAGGACCTCCGTAATGAGTTGGGAAAACTTCACGTATACCCACACCACTATTAACGCTCATTTCCACATTTACAAGTCCTTTTTATAAATTGCGTAAATTTCTTTCGTGTGTATTAGCCCATAGATTTGGCGCTTGGAGCACCTAAAATTTTATTCTCAAAAAACTTTATGAGGACCTCCTTAATGAGTTGGGGAACCTTCACGCATACTAACACCATTTTTAACGCTCATTTCCTCATTTACAAGCCCTTTTTAAAGAATCACTAAAATTCCCAGATTTTTCATGTGTATTAGCCCATGGATCTAGCGCCCGGAGCGCCCAATTTTGTTTTATAAAAAAACTATATGTGGACCTCTGTAATGAGTTGAAGAACCTTCACGTATACTCACACCAATTTTAACACCCATTTCCGCATTTACAAGCCCTTTCTTAAGAATCACCTAAGTTCCCCAATTTTTCGTGTATATTTGTCCATCGATCTGGCGCCTAGAGCACAAAAAATTGTTTTCTCAAAAAACTTAATGACGACCTCCGTATTGAATTGAGGAACCTTCACATATACTAACACCTTTTATTAACGTCATTTTTGCATTTACAAGCCCTTTTTTAAAAATCGCCCAAATTCCCCAATTTTTTGTGTGTATTAGCCCATTAATCTGGCGCCCGAAGCACCAAAATTTGTTTTGCACAAAAACCTTTATGAGGACCTCCGTAATGAGTTGGGGAACCTTGACGTGTACTCACACCATTTTTTTAAATCCCATTTCCACATTTACATGTCCTCTTTTAAGAATCACCCAAATTCCCCAATTTTTCATATGTATTAGCACATGGATCTGGCGCCGGGAGAACCCTAAATTTTTTTCTAAAAAATATTTATGAGGACCAACGTAATGAATTGGGGAACTTTCACGTATACTCACACTATTTTTTAATGCGCATTTCTGCATTTACAAGGTCTTTTTTAAAAATCGCCCAAATTCCCAAATATTTCGCGTGTATTAGCCCATGGATCTGGCGCGTCAGGAACACCCACAATTGTTTTCTCAAAAAACTCTATAAGGACCTCTATAATGAGTTGTAGAACCTTCACGTATACGCACACCATTTTTTTAACGCCATTTCTGCATTTACAAGCTCTTTTTTGAGAATCGCTCAAATTCACCGATTTTTCATGTGTATTAGCCCATTGATCTGGCGCCCAGAGCACCCAAAGATTTTTTCTGAAAACTTTATTTGAGAACCTCCGTAATGATTTAGGGAACCTTCACGTATACTCACACTATTTTATTAACGCCCAGTTTCGCATTTACAAGTCCTTTTTTAATTATCGCCCAAATTCCCTAATTTTTCATGCGTATTAACCCATGGACCTGGCGCCTGGAGCACCTAAAATTTTATTCTCAAAAAACTATACAAGGACCTCCGTAATGAGTTGGGTAACCTTCACATATACTCACACCATTTTTAACGCCATTTCCGCATTTACAAGCTCTTTTTTAAGAATCACCCACATTACCCAATTTTTTGTGTGTATTAGCCCATGGATCTAGCGCCTGGAGCACCCAAAATTGTTTTCACAAAAAACTTTATGAGGACTACCGTAATAATTTAGGGAATCTTCACGTATGCTCATGCCATTTTTTAACGTCCATTTCCGCATTTACAAGCCTTTTTAAGAATTGCTCAAATTTCCCATTTTTTCATGTGTGTTAGTACATGGATCTGGCGCCCGGAGAACCCAAAAACTTTATCAGGACCTCCGCAATGAGTTGGGGATCCTTCACGTATAGTCACACCATTTTTAATGCCATTTCCACATTTAAAAGTCCTTTTTTAAGAATCGCAAAAATTTCCTGAATTTTCGCATGTATTAGCCTATGGATCTAGTGCCCAAAGCATCCAAAAAAATTTGCTCAAACATCTTTTTGAGAACCTCTGTAAGAGTTAGGGGACCTTCACATATACTCAAACGATTTTTTTAACGCCCATTTCCATATTAACAAGCCCTTTTTTAAGAATATCCAAAATTCCCTAATTGTTCTTATGTATTAGCCCATGGACCTGGCGCCCGGGGCACCCAAAATTTTTTCTTAAAAAACTTTATAAGGACCTCCGTAATGAGTTGGGGAATCTTCACATATACTCACACAATTTTTAACACCTATTTCCGCATTTACAAGTCCCTTTTTTTAAGAATCACCCAAATTACCTAATTTTTGTGTGTATTAGCCCATGAATCTAGCGCCCGGAGCACCCAATATTGTTTTTGCAAAAACACTTTATGAGGACCTCCATAATGAGTTGGGAACCTTCACGTATACTCACGCCATTTTTTAACGCCCATTTCTGCATTTACAAGCCCTTTTTTAAGAATCCCCCATATTCCCCGATTATTCGTGTGTAGTATCCCATGGATCTGGCGCCCGAAGCACCCAAAATGTTTTTCTTAAAAATCTTTATGAGGAGCTCCGTAATGAGTTGGGGAACATTCACGTATACTCACATCATTTTTTTAATGTCCATTTCCGCACTTAAAATCCCTTTTTTAAGATTCGACGAAATTTCTTGATTTTTCGTGTGTATTAACCCATGGATCTATCGCCCAGAGCACCCAAAATATTTTCTCAAAAAACATTATGAGGACTTCTGTAATGAGTTGGAGAACCTTCACATACACTCACACCATTTTTAAGAATCGCCAAAATTCCCCGATTTTTTGTGTGTATTAGCCCATGGATCCGGTGCCCGGAGTACCCCAATTTTTTTTCTCTCTAAAACCATTATGAGGACCTTCTTAATGAGTTGGGTAACCTTCACGTATACTTACACCATTTAGTTAATTCCCATTTCTGCATTTAAAAGCCCTTCTTTAAGAATCACAAAAATTTCTTGATTTTTCATGTGTTAATGCCCATGGATCTGCGCCCGAAGCACCCAAAGATTTCTTCTCAAAAAACTTTATGGTACCTCCGTAATGAGTTGGGGAACCTTCACATATACTCATACCATTTTTTAACTCCATTTCTGCATTTGTAAGACCTTTTTTAAGAATCGCCAAAATTTCCCAATTTTTCGTATGTATTATCCAACGGATCTGGAACCCGAAGCACCCAAAATTGTTTTCTCAATAAAATTTATGAGTACCTCCGTAATGATAATGATTTGGAGAACCTTCACGTATACTCACAGTGTTTTTTAACTCTCATTTTTGCATTTACAATCCCTTTTTTAAGAATCGCCTAAATTCCCCGATTTGTCATATGTATTAGCCCATGGATCTAGCACCAGAGCACCTAATTTTTTTGTCAAAAAGCTTTATGAGGACCTTCATAACAAGTTGGGAAACTTTCTCTTATACTTACACCATTTTTTAACATGCAATTCTGTATTTACAAGCCCTTTTTAAACAACAGCCCAAATTCCCCAATTTTTCGTATGTATTTATCCATGGATCTGGCGTTTGGAGCACCCAAATTTATTTTCTCAAAATTTTTTATGAGGACCTCTGTAATGAGTTGGGGAACCTTCACGTAATCTCACATCATTTTTAACGCCTATTTTCGCATTTACAAGATCTTTTTTAAGAATCGCCCAAATTTCCCAATTTTTCGTGTGTATTAGCCCATGGACCAAGCACCCGGAGCACCCTAAATTCTTTTCTCAAAAAACATTATGAGGACCTCCGTAATAAGTTGGTAAAACTTCATGTATATGTACACCATTTTTTTAACACCCATTTTCGCATTTAAATGCCCCTTTTTAAGAATCTCCCAAATTCCTCGATTTTTCATGTATATGCCCGGTATCTGGCGCTCGGAGCACCCAAGCTGTTTTTCTCAAAAAGATTTATGAGGACCTCCGTAATGAGTTGGGGAACCTTCATGTACTCGCACAATTTTTTAACTTCCATTTCCGTCTTCACATGCCCTTTTTGGAGAATCGCTCAAATTCCTCAATTTTTCGTGTGTTAAGCCCACGGATCTAGCGCTTGGAGCACCCAAAAGTTTTTTTCTCAAAAAGCTTTATGAGGACCTCCGTAACTAGTTGAGGAACCTTCACATATACTCACACCATATTTGTAATGCCTATTTATGCATTTACAAGGCCTTTTTTAAAAATCTCCCAAATTCCCCGATATTTTGTTTGTATTAACTCATTGATTTGGTGCCCAAAGCACCCATAATTTTTTTCTCGAAAAACATTATGAGGACCTCCGTAAAAAGTTGGGGAACATTCACGTATACTCACACCATTTTCATAACGCTCATTTCCGCATTTACAAGCCTTTTTTATAGAATCGCCTAAATTGCACTATTTTTTGTGTGTATTAGCCAATGGATCAAGCGCCCGTTGCACCAATTTTTTTTTCAAAAACCACTTTGTGAGGACCTCTGTAATGAGTTGGGTAATCTTCACATATACTCTCACAATTTTTTATGCCCATTTCCGCATTTACAAGCCTTTTTTTAAGAATTGCAAAAATCCCTGATTTTTCGTATGTATTAGCTCATGGATCTGGCGCCCGAAGCACCCAATTGTTTTTTCTCAAAAAGCTTTATGAGGACCTTTGTAATGAGTTGGGTAACCTTAACGAATACTCACACCATTTTTTAACGCCCATTTCCGCATTTACTAGCCATTTTTTAAGAATCACCCAAATTTCCTAATTTTTCGTGTGTATTAGCCCATTGATCTGGCGCCAGAGCACCCAAAACTTTTTTATCAAATTTTTTTATGAAGAACTATGTAATGAGATGGAGAACCTTCACGTCTATTCACACCATTTTTAAAGCCTATTTCTGTATTTACAAACCATTTTTTAAGAATCACCCAAATTTCTCAATTTTTGGTATGTATTAGCCCATGGATCTAGTGCCCGGAGCACCCAAAAATAATTTCTCAAAAAACTTTATTTGGACCTCCTTAGTGAGTTGGGGAACCTTCACGTATATTCACACCATTTTTTAATGCTCATTTCCACATTTACAAGCCATTTTTTAAGAATTGCCCAAATTCCGTTATTTTTCGTGTGTATTAGCCCATGGATTTGGCGCCTGGAGTACCCAAATTGTTTTTCTCAAAATTCTTTATGATGACCTTAGTAATGAGTTGGAGGACCTTCTCGTATACTCACACCATTTTTTGACGCCATTTCCACATTTACAAGCCCTTTTTTAAGAATCTCCCATAATTCCTCAATTATTTCATATGTATTAGCGCATGGATCTGGCGCCCGAAATTTCCTTATAAGAAAGACTCTCCTTAACTCCCTTGGTGGAGTCCACTAGTTGAACACCTAATCGAGCCAATCAATGAACATCTCAAACCAACTCTTTCTTTTCTTCTTCAATAAGAGCAACACTACCATAGATAATCGACTAAGAGCATCCGCTACCACATTAGCTTTACCGAGGTGATAATGAACACTCATGTCATAATCTTTCAATAACTCAACCCACCTTCTTTGTCGAAGATTTAGATCTTTCTAATTAAACACATATTGCAAACTCTTGTGGTAGGTAAACACATCTACATGTGCTCCATATAAATAGTGTCTCCAAATCTTTAAGGCAAAAACGACCGACGCTAACTTAAGGTCGTAAGTAAGATAATTTTTCTCATGGATTTTAAGTTGCTTTGAGTCATAGG
>JAJOOR010039397.1:0-15101 GCA_036250505.1 Solanum acaule | reverse complement strand
GGGGGGGGGGGGGGGGGTTCAAATTGTTGTATAAGGCGCTGGGTAGAAGGTAAAATGGTGTAGTATTGAGTTAAAACAATTGGGAAAAGACCCTAAAGCCCCGACTTAAAATTGTCGAATTAACTCACTAGAAAACCTAAACGGGTCGTGAAGAAATTCTGCCGGATTGGGCTTTACTATTTAGGATGTAAAGTTTTACTCCAATCTTAGAATTAGGCAAACTCAGTGGCATTGGAAAGAAGACTCTGAGATCTTTAATTCGATAAGTCACAAGCCTCTTAATTAATTTTATGCTAAAAGATATGATTGTTTAAATTTGATCCTAAAACTAAGTCTGATAAACCCCCTTCACGGATGACTTCATAGTCCGTGTGGGGTTTCATGAACTGTTTAGATGCCTGTGGTCCTTTCCCAATGACTAGGGGACAACCCCTTCGGATCTGGGCCACTTCACGACCCCTTTGACGACCCGTTAACATCATCACGGGCCGTATGGGCGTCCGTCAAGGTGAACCCTTCCTGGGCAGGTTCTGGAAACTACCACGAGCCCATTAACGGACCTTGGTCCCCTTCACGGACCATCTAGGGTTCCGTGGAGAGTTCCATGGTACACTTTTGGGCTTGTGACTTGCCTGCTTGACCCCTTTCTAGCCTTTTTCGAATTCGAGGTGTTACAGCCTTAAAGGAAACTCACTCTCATCGAGAGTAATATTAGAGGGGAAGGAGGTAGCAATAGTTATCCAAAACCCATCCTTCATAGCTCAGGTGGTATTCGAGGGGATGTACCTAGCCATGGAATCCTACAACAATCAGCTTTGTCTAAGCTTAGTTCTCCAACCCCAAATGACATACCCATTCCCAGGTCTCCCTTTCTTCCACATCCCGACATGAGAAACACCTCTACTCCACCCTTTGGAGCAGACTCCGAGGAGATTCCTTTCTTTCCATCTCCTTCACCAAATCCAATGATGAACCTCTCTACAACCCACTCCACGCATACCATCAAGGTATTCCTATTCCAGTGTTGATCCCGACACGGTCAATAAGAAGCTCAACTCACAATCCAAACAATATGGCATCTACATCCTAGGTACTGACTCCCCCTAACTTCACTCCCCCAACTCCCATGCTTACTACACACATAGAAGAAATAGACAAAGCGATAGAGTTAATGATGGAAATAAAAACTCAAATAACGATAATAAAAGAGATAAAAATAATGGTATACAAAGCTTAGTTAGAAAAGAAACTCATCCTTATTTGTCATCCGAATCTACTAAAAAGTTTGCAATATATGACTTATACGTCCAAACTTACACCTCAATTAAGAAGTATAAATGGTCAAAGTCAATTTACAGAACTCAACTGGAGTTGAGGTCGATCCCATAGGGAAGTTACTACAGAAATAACCTTACTGACCTTTTATTCAATTGTGGTTAATATTTCCGAAAGATAATAAATTGTGGAAAGTTAATATAGGGTTGTTTTAATGTTTAAGTATACAATGTTGAATTTTAGCTTCACAGTTAACAAGAGCAACAATAGTTCCAAGATTTCAATTTTTGATTTAACGAGACTAGGATTGTGTTCGCCATGACCTTTAGTTCACTCTAGATTCTTATACAAGTAATCATCTGTTGTTAATATTACATGTTCCTAGAAAGTTAGATACATCTAAACGCTTCTCATCCCTATTAGATGACTTTCACTCTTTTCCTCTCGATCTTAGACTATTTTGGTGTTTAGCCTTGCATACTTGTTAAGGAGGTTCAATTCTCTTGAACTCCAATCTTCATAACAAGTTAGTGGAATTTGATTCTAACTTTTTCCTAATTATCTCCTTTCTCTTGAACAAGTGGTAAATACAAGCAAGTTCTTATGCATGCACTCATTCGAAAGCAATCATTATGAAAGTAGAATAAACATGTACAATTAACAAATCAACATTACTCATATTTTGAATTCATACTAATTTTTTAGTCATGGTTCCCACAACCATAGTTGTGGTATTTTTCCTCTTATTATTTCAAGAAAACAAGCATAAGATATTATTGAAAGCATGGTATAAGAAACTTACAATAA
Source organism: Solanum acaule (assembly GCA_036250505.1). Classification (NCBI taxonomy): domain Eukaryota; kingdom Viridiplantae; phylum Streptophyta; class Magnoliopsida; order Solanales; family Solanaceae; genus Solanum; species Solanum acaule. The sequence goes on along the minus strand of JAJOOR010039397.1, from coordinate 13,019 downwards.
TAGCAAACCAAAAGAGTCTCGATTATCAAGACTAAATAACGATCATAAAGTTTTGTTCCAAAGTAATTGACAAATCAAAGTGTTTGAAATTGGAAACTATAGTTTCTCCTTTCTCTCAATGTCTCAATATTCGAAAGATAAAAGATAGATTTAAAAAATAAACCCTAAGTAACTAAATAGTATGTAAAAACAAGTCCTTCTCGAAGTAGGACTTTACTATTGTGAGTCTTCACTGGCATGCAGATAGCTTGTCTAATGCTAGATGGCTCATTAAGCCCTTCGTGGTCCCACATTTATATAGTTTGGGACTTCTTCCACTAGTATTCCTCATGAGCAACTAGATGGTCCGTCTTAAGAAACACGACCTGTCTAGTGCTCCGTGGAGTTGTGCCTTCACTTGGATGGCCACTGGATTGATTGCCTCTAGTCCACGAGCCCTCAGATGGCCCGTCAAGTGGACCACAACCAATCTTAGGCTCCGTCGTCTTCATTCTTTATATGGGTGGCTTCAGTTCACTTTTTCTTCCTTTTCCCTATATTTTGCATCCATGTGTTCCTATTCAACATCAAAGAAAAACATCATATCCACATAATCACACTCGATTTCTTGCACTAATCCATAGTTTCGAGTGTCAAATGTACTATGATTTCACGACACATCAACACCCTCAACTTAGAACCATTGCTTGTCCTCAAGAGATGGAAAAGAGAATACTCGACGCTCAAATACAAAGGAGCACATCACAAATATGCAGCAACTATATCCATAATAATCTTATCCAAAATCATCTATCTAAAATGCAAGGATCAATGTGTGACATTCCATTTCACACAGTCGATCATGCTTATTCCAGTATCAGCTATCATCTAACATATTGACTATCAAATGCAAACATAGTGCCCTCACAACAAAGAAGTGCCTCACACATTATAATTGGTACTGACGAGTACTCTCGCTCTCCAAAAGAAATTCTAACACTGCAAGTATACAAACCATAGGATTACCCTTGTTTTCTATGCTTCAACTATCAAACAACAGGAATAAGATCACTATAGGAATTTTATTGGCCTGTAGCATTGGCTCATGCTAAGGAGTGGAACATTTGGTATATTAGTGGTTGGATTATCTTGGTTCTCCAAAGTTCTTATTAGTGCACAACTCTTATTCAAGTGGTTCCAATCTTTTTCTTTTAGCAAATCCCGACACTCATCATTTATTTTATTTTTTTCTTCTTTTTCTTTTTCTCTTTTTTAACTACCAGTTTCTTAAACCATTCACACTAGATCCATTCATATATGCATTGTGGTTTCATGCCTTTGGAATAACTCGGGATACGATGTTCTAAGCTATTTCTTTTTATTCAGGTCATGACCATCCTCAACTTAGGCTTTTGGCTTTAGTTGTGGCATAGTGCCTCCGAAGAACCAAGGATATGATATCAATGATGTACTATGAATTTACGGTATTTTTGATGCATTGTACTTGAAATTTGAATGCGTCTTAGGCATTTCTGTTATTAGATGTGATGGTATTTTAATCTAATTTTGCAGTATATAGGTTTGAAGCAGTTAGAGTTGAATGTAGCTGAATCAGTAGGATTTTTACAATAGACGAGCTCATCTACGGACCCTCGTTTACTTGACGTGCCGTAGGTGGAGTGTTCAAGGAAGTCTGACCAAGGGTGGAACCACGGAGGCTAACGACACCCCGTAATCTGAGTGACGGATCGTGGATCGTGGATCATGGTCATCGTTTGACTCAGAGAAAAGAAGTTCCAGTACTTGAACAACAGAGGGACATAAAAGACCGTGCAAAGACCTACATGCCATAGGTGATGACTGTCGTTTGAAGACCACAAGATTTTGGCCAACTGCTGAACCATGGAGCCACCCACGGGTCATTGATTGATTCATGGACCATAAATGGCTGTCATTGATTGAAACTGCTCAGACCGGAATTTCCTATGTTTTCTTTTCCTACTTGGTTTAGGATTTAGTTTCTATAAATATAAGTTGCATTTTTTTTTTGGGTGTTAGACCTTTTGTGAGATTTTACTTTGTCTTTGAGAATTATTTTGCAAACAATTTTAGCATTTAATTCATAAAGTTTGTTTATGCAATTTGCTTTTGATTTTCCAAATTTCACCGATTCTAGTTATAAGTTCATGATTTCTATTTCAAACCATAATATGAATTGTGATAATTAAATCATGAATAACTAAATTCACAACTAGGGTTGTGGGAACCATGAGTAATTAACAAAGTAAAACCAATAATTATGTAACTCTTGAATAGTGTTTAGACATGTATTATAAATTCTTTCATTTAGAATGCTTTTTAACGGTGGCCAACGTTAGAACTCACTTCATTCCTACTTGCTGGACAAAGGAGGTAACGAATGAGAAAGATATTAAACAACAGAGATTTAGACGTGATAATCCGCTATCTAACAGCCTGACCAACTTACTACGAATGCTAATCTAGGGTTAGGGTAAGAGTTAGTGAAGCATACACCCGTAGACCGACCAAGTTTCATGGTGAAATTTCATATTTGGAGGACCAATCACTTAGGAGATACATAACTTACCAACCTTGCATGTTAACACTAAGATAGAGTTACTATTAATGGAATTACTACGTTAAGAACTTGTGGGGAACACTTGTACCCTATTTTTCATCTCATGTGTGTGAACCTAGCTTGGCACCTTTTGAGCATATCCTTTTCTTCGAAGAAAATTGAACAACTTTGACCTCTTTATCCCATCACATATAACCTTGATGAAGTATTGGTATGTTTGAATAGAAAACTTAGGCCAAAAGCCTAAGTTGGGGGTGTGGTGAAAAAGAAGGAAAGTCAAGAAGTGTGAAAAATTCCCCCTTTGATGGATTGTGTTAAAAAGAAATAAAAAAAGAAGAAGATGGAACCCCTCCATGTAAAAAAGAGAAAGAAAAAAAAGAGCAAAAATTGTGAAATAAATTTAACATAGTGTAAAATGGGGTATCCGGTGATTCATGTCCAGTTGAATTAATGGGGTAGAGTTTGAAACATGTGTGAATATGAAAAAGAAGGAGAAAGAGTGATTTTCAGGCCATACTTCATGAAGGAAAAAGCCACTAAGCCTAAATAACCATACCTTTACACTCAACCCCATTACAAGCCTTAAAAGACCTTTGTGATCTTTAGTGAGCTAAAACAAATGTTAATTGGAAAATAAAGGTAAGCCTATGGGTGAAGTCATGCATGTGTTTGCCTTTTTGAGTGTGAGAGTTGTAAGTGATTCCGAGACTTTGAATTATTGATGAATTTTGTGTGAATGTGGAATCATCTTTGTGGTGACGGCATTTGAGTACCTTTGTTGAGCTTGAACTTGCATTTGAAGCAAGTATTGTGAACTTGAGTATCCTTGATAATGGTGAGTCACAATTTGAATCTTTGAGTGCCAAATTGAGCATTGTATGTGTAGTTTGAACCTTTTGTGTGCATTCATGTTGAGTCTTATGCAACACTATTTGAGACATCTTTATTAAACTGCTAATCTTGAGTTTTACTTGAGGACAATTAAAAATTTAAGTTTGGGGTGTTGATGAGTCCAAGATTTGGGCTCATTTAGGGATTTGTTTGATAGTTTTAGTTTCCTCAAATGTCTAATTTATGCTATAAACTGATATTAAAGCATAGATTTTGAGGTATATGTGTTAAGGACCAAGGCAAGGACACTACTAGGCAAAAAAGAGCAAAACAAGCTGAAGAAGTGGAGAAAAGGGTGATCTTGGTGATCGCCAAGACCACTCGGTGAATCGCCGAGTGGCTCTTCAGCTCGCTTAATGTTCCAGTGTTCCTGCCCTGGGGGAAGAAACCAAGTCGGCGATAGAAATGAGCAATCGGCGAATTGTCGATCGGTTCTGTGACATCACACTAGATCGCCCAAAGTTACAGGACTTGGGATTGTGAGAACTAATGCAATTTGACGATGGAAGAGAGTAAACGGCGGATCGCTGAATCACTTGGCAAGCCCGGCTTAATCCGCCAACTGGATTTTCAAGCTAAATTTCCACAAACTATAAATTGATTTTTAATAGGAGTTTTCAGGGAGTTGTGAGCTAGATATTACAATTCTCTCTCAGATACTACAATTCCCATTCTAGAGTAGAGTTTTGTCTAACTTTTTGAGTGCTTATTGTAGAACTCTTGAGGATTTCGACTTGGGTTTTTGAACTTAATGATTTTGGAACATTGTAAAGGCTTGGATACTATTACCCAGCTGATGGCTAATCGAGTTGGTAATTATTTTACCCTTTTATGATGTTTGGCTAAAATCCCAATTCTTGGGGTGTGATCATGTGATTATGGGTTGAAGGAGCTTATGGGTATTCTTAATTACTGATTAAAATTCTATATTGAAGTGGGTTTTAATTGATAGTTTTGTTTCAATATAATAATTGTAGTTCCAAATGAAATTCAAACTTAGAATTTTGGGCTTGCTTGAGAAAGAGGTTTTAGAATCAAAGCTTTTAATTGATAATTGTAGTTATTGGGGTGATATGGGTTGAACTCTAGAGAGTAAATCCTAACCTTTACTATACCCATCTAGCTCGAGAGAGAGTAGATGAATTAAGGTGTGGGCTGTTCTTATTTGATAAGCTTGTTTATGTTCGAAAGAAATCACTTGATTCGAAATAGTTGTTCGAGAGAAAGCTATTTCACTTATAGCCTAGCCTACCCACTGATATTTATCTATTCCTTATTAGTTTCAATTACCAATAGAGTGAAATTTGCCTATAATTGATCATATCCCGAAAATTCCTCTCTATATTGCTATATCCTTAGCATTGGATTGTGTTGTATCTGATAATTTCAAACCAAAACCCCTCATTTGACATTCATTTCACCTCCTTTACACTTGTTTACATGTATTTTTCAATAATTTCTATTCCTATAGCTAATTAGACCACGTTTGTTTCCTAATTGAATTTGAACATGTACCGCTCCCTGTGGGTTGGACCCCATCATTTCGTTGGGTTTTATACTGACTAACGATCGTGTGCACCTAGAATTGGATGAGGTGTGTTTGAAATGTTAATCAAAATGGCACCGCTACCGAGGAGTGGTGTTTTTTAAAATTCTTTTATTGAAGTTGATTTTTGATCATTTTGGTTGTAGTTGAATCGACTTAATCTAGTGTTTGTTTTTGTGTTGCTTTTGTTGAACAGAGGAAGAGATAAGCGTAAATGGGAGTAATGGTAGCCAAGTGGGACATCAAGACGACATTGGGAATCTTAATGATATGAATGACCCAATCCAATTGGGTGGTGTTGGTGCAATTTGTCTACCTCCTATTGAGGGTAATGCAGTCTTCCATGTTACGAGCACAATGCTACAACTTCTCCAAATGAAAGGACTATTTGGAGGGTTGGCACATGAAGACCCTCATGAGCATATTAGGAACTTCGTGGACATTTGTGGTCCGTTCTCATTCAAGAACATATCACAAGAATCAGTCCATCTCAGGTTGTTACCATTCTCTTTAATGGGTGAAGCTACAAAATGGTTGGCTGAGTTACCAAGGGATTCCATTACCTCGTGGAATGAACTTACCATAACATTTTCTGTGAGATTCTTTCCCCCATCGAAGATGATGACGCTTAGAGACAACATCTAAGATTTCAAATGCTTGAAGGGTGAGCCTGTCCATGAGACGTGCCTGAGATTTAAGAAGTCGGTACTTAAATGCCCGACTCACAGACTTTTAAAAAATGTCCTATTTTTTCAATGAGCACATGACAATCTTCCTTCAATGAATTTTCTTTTATAATATTTATCATTATACGACTTATTTCATAATTTCTTTGACAGACACAAGATTTATAAAGTGTTTCTTTACCAATTATGGACCAAGAAGATCCTATGATAGAGGTACCAATATTAGAGATAGAGCAAGTGTCAGTTAGTATCATCATTAGGATCAAAACTATTTTTTGTATTGTTGATGAATAGTTTAAAACTCTTACTTGAATCTAGATGTAATTTTGGGATATATATATTTTAGATATTGGAATTATGTACCCTGCTTCAGGTCATTGTTTAGAAATTTATAGTGTATGATTTATTTTGGTGTAAGGAATTATTTTAGTAAGTTGTATTGCATGACCAAATATTGCATAGGTTGAAACTACCAAAATATTGTTTTATACAATTATAATTATATAAAATGTGAATTTTATGGTGGTTTGAAACTGTCGTAATACAAATTTTAAAAGTCATTATCAACTTGTAGCATTTTATGGTGGTTTTTTGAAACCACTATAATAGTATTAATAATATAAGGGATTTTGGCGGCATAAAAAACCGCCATTTAAAGCTCGTTGTGGTGGTTATAAACCACTGTCATACTTAAAATACATTATTGAGATCGTTTCATTTTTTTGTAGTACAAAACCTACACAAAAAAATCGCCACAACAAGAATGATTTTCTGGAGGTTGAAACAAACGCCACAAATTGAATGTATAGCAGGGGTCTTTTACAACCTCCACACTTATCCATGACCTACGGGGAGTCATTCAATCTACTGGCCGTAGATGGCCATCCGAAGGTCACCTATTTGACAGTTTTTTGTGAACTTAGTCAGCCTTGGGGGTTAGGCTTTAAGGTTCCCCTCAAGGACCCTTGGTTGGACCTTGGGGGGTCGTACCTTGACGTTTAACCCCTAGACACCTCAATCGAAGCTCGGGAAGTCAATATACAACCTAAAACCAAACACCAAACTCAAAAGCTCACACGTTAGGCTCTAGTTTCACCTATTAGTTTCCATTAGACTCTAGCTTGGTCTTACTAGTTTTCCGGGTTGTTACATTATCTCCCCCTTAGGAACATTCGTCCTTCAATGACACTTGAAACACTTTTTGGAATTAAAGACTCAAGACTAGCAGCCCAATCATACATGAAGCATCACAATAATGCACAACTCAAAATACACTATTCACAATGTGCACTTATTCAAAGAGGAAACATCAACTCCAACTCAACATGTTCAATGCAATACAAGGAAGTATTAACTATATCTAAATAACCTATTTATGCATGAGATTCTCATCACTTTTCATGTTCAAGGAGGAACTACCATCTCCTAACTAAAACATGTCCATATATTCTTCTCATGAAGTACAATAGGCAACTCTTACTCAAAGCACCACAACATGAGGGAAACAATTCACATAAACTCATTTTCTTTCAAAACACAAGTTTTCATGAACATGCATTATATAAAAAAGCCATGGCAACATATAAGCACACAACAACAATATTAGCTAGGCATACCATCTCCCCCTTAGGAGTGAGCCTATACCATCACCTCTAAACATCATTAATCACATAGTCATAGGAAGAATTACATTTTCTCATTAAAAGCAAGCTCAACACAATCAACATGGAGCCCAAGTGCCATTACATCAAAAACACAACAAAAGCTTGTTCATCATATCATCTCATGAAGTCAAATATGCCATCACCATACTAGAATGCACAACAACATAAGGATCATGTAAATCATGAAAAATCCATTTTATACAAAGTAAGAATCTTTCAAAATCATGCATAACATAAGGAGATCATGGAATTTCAAAAACACTCATGACTCCTAGACATAATACAAGCCCAAAAAGGAACTCTTGGTCTCAAGCTAGAATAGGAATTTTAGAAAAGATGAGTATATCGGGACTCTCAATCAATGTTGCTACTCAAGCATATGATCCTCCCTTAGGTGTAAGCCCCCTTTTACAAAAGCCTCAACTACTACCCCTTTCCACAAACTCCAAGCATTTCTAAGACCCATTATAACCTTACCGGGCACTAAAACTAATAGAGGTCTAATAATCATGCATCCAAGCCCTACAAAGGTTAACAAAAGTAACTCTATGGGACAAGGAAATTAGAGGACACACATAACATCCAAGACTCCATGATCAAGAAATGGACCAAGGAGAACTTATCATCTTAGGCTAGAGGAGAAATAGAAGGGAACATAAGGATATTGGGACATCTCATTGGCCCTTGGCCTCCCAATTAAGCACCGTTAACTAAAACCCTTATTAAAATACCACTCTTCATCATTTTCATGAAAGCATTTTCTTATTCTTCTATTTCTTAGCTTGCCGGTCTAAGATCCCAATTGGTACTTCTAAATTAGAGAGGTTCTCATTAAAGCGCTCTTGCTCACAAGCAACCTTACCAACACCACTCAAAGGCTCATATGAGCCTACCAAGCCGGGACTAAACCCTTCAAACTCACTATAACTCAAAAGGTAAGAATTTCAAGTTAATCCAAATTATGAACAACTAGAACACTCAACGGCCTTGCCATCTAAGCACCTTTCTTGAAATTCTAAGGTCGGAGAAAGTCATCACTCAACTCTTACACCTCTCACACAAGGTGATTCTAAATCATGGAGGATTTACACTTTTAGCCTCCTTCAAGGGAGTTTACTCACTCAATATCTCTAGGTTTCAATTAAGCACCACAATTCATCAAAATCCAACACATCATAAAACTCATTATGGCTAAGTTGGGTTACTAACAAACACATAAAACCACAATTAGAGGAGCCAAGAGAGCATTGCACATCACCGACTGATCGGCGACTTGCCAAGGAGATTGGGCAAGCCCGACTTAGCTCGCCCATTGGCCATTTTTGGTCACTTTTGCGCCCATCTATGTAATAATGCCTAAAATTATAAATAGGCCTTTAGGGGTTCATTTTAAAGAAGACTGATTTGATTACTGTGGTTGTAAACCTCAAACTCCTTGTGTGAGTGTTCGAAAGCTTGGTAAAGCTTTTGTTGAAACTTGTTTAGAAACGGGGGTTGCTTGGGATATTGATTCCCTTGAGGTCTTCGTAAGAGTTAGGTGTTTTTTGTTGGATTAACGAAGTAAGGTCTTTGGGTTTAACATACCTATAGGTTGCTCTTTGTTTCCTCTTGTTGTGTCTATCTATTTATCCGGATTAGGTGCTTCTTAGGATCTAAATTGGAGGTTATTGGATTTAATACATCCTTTAGTTGCCAATTGTTTCTTATCTTGTGTCTCTTCTTCTATATTTCTTATTTTCCGTTGTTTATTGTGATTCTTTTTGTGAAAATCGTATCAGATTTGGTTCGCCAAAGTAACTCGGCGACTCGCTGAACAATTCGGCAGTCTTTCTGCAACATATTTTCTGCACTTTTCTGGAACTTCTTCTATCATTTTTTTTTATATATTTTGCAAAAATGGCTTGACCCAAAGTGTCAAGAAGAAATAGGTCACACCGCAAGCGGGAATGTGAAATAGATATAGATGAGAGTGCAGTTGCATCTAGAGAAAAGGCAGCCAAACTCCCTACCAAGATAAGAAAAGGCAAAGGTGAGGGCAAGGCTCCCATTGTTGAGACTCCGGAGTATAGCTTCGAAAGTGAGGGAATCTACAAGACTCACCTTGCCTTATCAAACAACAAGGGGGAATCACATGATTGTTAGGCTCCCATCTCTTAGCATGAGGATGACCAACTGCTATAGGCCCGGAGAGCAGAACTTCGCTCTAATGCAATACATGATTCGTCTAGGACCTAGTGCCTCAGACTCCTCCAGCTGCAGCTTCAACACAGATAATGGTCCCAACGCCACCAGTGCAAGGTGCTCCTCCCCGATGTTTGAACAAACTAAAGGCCGAGGGATTGAGGACTACTCTTGAGAAGAAGAGATTGTCCACATGTGGTGTGATGGACATGTAGATAGAGATATGGAGCACTCTCAAGTTCCATATGTTTGAGATTCACTAAACCTCGGGGCCCTTACATTCCTAATTGGGTTCGAGAGTTCTATTTGGCTTACGGAGATCTTGTGATGAAAGAGAAGAGGAAGGCCAGAGTCATCAAAGTGGTTGATTTTGTGATCTTCAGCGGCAAAAAGGAGAAGTGCGAAAGTGCTGATTCAAATGTTTTTCTAGGGTGCACTTACAATTTCATAGATGTGTACATTGATTTAATTCAAAAGAAAACCTTGAAGGATCTGAAGGATTGGCTGGCACCCATTATATCTGATGAAACCCCAAGGTGGATAGAGGTTGGTGCACCTATAGAGAAGAAGACTTGAATGTTGCTGTCAGATACTCGTTCGGGTTCATTAGCAACTCTATCATGCTATCCCAAAATGAGTCCATCCTCAGTCATCCAAAGGCAGCTTGTCTAGGGGCCATCATTTCTCACCAGTCGCTGAATTTTGGTTTATTGATTGGGAAAGAGATGGCCATAAAGGCCAACCACATAAAAAGTTCTCTCCCATTCCTGGTGTTGATCACCGAGCTGTGCAGACGGGCCCATGTTCCTCTAGACGAGAAGATGAATATGGTGGTTACTCCTACCTCATCTACTTACATCTGGTGCATTGAGGCTAAATACCACCGGAATGTGGCTAATAAGAGAAATACAACCCCGGTGAACACATCCCCGGAGGTTGATGTTGAAATTATACCGTCAGAGGCATTCATGCCTAATCAGGCGAGTGGGCCCTTAGGTACATCTGTACCTCCTTCTTCTGAGACTCCTACTTCTGTTGCTCCCCCCCAATGGATTTACAGCTAATGGTACTACTATTTCTAGGCCCCCGATCACCAAAGCCATACTTCTCAAGATGGGGCACCTAGCCCATTACGGTGATGTGCGTGCCTTCTAGCTAGAGGCCGCGATTCCTGGGATGATCAAGAGAGCTATTACTACTGCATTGTCCCCTCTCATGGTTTTGATTGATGCCATCATGATGAGAGTAAAGGTTTGTCATAGAAGATAGGGTGCTAATAAGGAGATATTGGCTTTGAGAGCCGATGTTACTGAGTTGAGGAAGGATCTGGACAAGCTGAAGTCCACTGATATGTCCCTGATTTTTGGCACTGTGGAGATACCTGATGGCCCGAGCACTGATATTCAAGCTCATTCTGATTTGCCTCCAGCCACCACCGGAGATGAGGTTAGAGCTAATGATGTTGTTGCATAGTTCGAGGCTGAGATTGATAAGGATCAACTTGGTGTTTAGGAGGATACTGTCTATGAGGGCCTGACTGACTTAAAAGAGGCCATGGTTCATTCAGGTGTTAAGGCCTCTTAGAGGGATGTTCCCATGGTGGGCTCCAGAGGAGCCACAATTTCTGTGATTCTGGGCACTAATGCCCCGTCAGATGGATTGGCTGAGATGCAGACTTCACCCTAGGCCTAGCCTGGACGGATGATATATTTTTCCTCTCTCTGTCACCTTTTTATACTCTGTTTCTAATTTATTTGCATTTGAGGACATCTGTAATGCCCCGTACGAAGCTAGTAAGACCTAGCTAAGGCTTGACTGAATCTAGTAGGTTGACCTAGAGCCTTACATGTTAGTTTATGGTTGGAAACATGTTTAAATGATGAAAGATGGCTATTGAAGTTAGTTTGGTGACTTTAGAGGTCAAACGTCAAGAAACGACCATGACGTCCGGAAATTAGTAGACTAAGCGAGGGCTAAGTTTGAGGGTTAGAGCCAAGGAAGAGGACTAGGGCAGTCCAGTCTTTCATGGACACTGCCTCACCTTCCACGACCACCACCATGGCTCGTGGTAGGCTAGGCAGTGGCTAAACAAAGGCTGCCCAAAAATAGCCCCTCCACACGAGCCACTTCACGGCTCGTGGTGATGACCACGGATCGTGGGAAGGCTCGTGGTGGTGCCTTAGATTTGTAGGGCTTAAGGGGAAGGTTTCCTAGATACTGTATCATGACCACGAGAGGCACCACGGCTCGTGGTAAGCACCACGACTCGTGGAGCCTCACATGAAGGGCTCTCCATTAGACTTATAGTATAGGGTCAACTTCAAATGGTCATATCTCTTACCTCAAAACGAATTATGTGTTCCATAACCTATAGAATTAAAGGTATCTGAGTCCTCTTTCCAACGCCACCGAGTTTGCCCATTTCCGATCTTGGAGTAAAATGTTATGCCCGAAATAGTGAAGCATTGTCAGGTTGAAAATCTTCACGACCCGTTTCACGGTCCGTGGTGATGATCACGGTCCGTGAAGGCTTCAGTGATGCCATTTTGGCAGTTTCCAACAATTAACTTATTGGGTCTTTTCCCAATTGTTTTAACTCAAGGATATCTCATTTTTCCCAAGCCTAGGACCCCTATTTAAGTCATTTTAACCCCAAAACTCACCCAATTAAATCAATTATTCCAAGACCCAAATAAAAGCCCAACTCCTTTTCCCTCCCAAAATTCGCTCTCTCAAAAACTCTCTCAACTCAAGACTCCATTGAAGAACTTGGAATGAGCTTAGCAAGGGCTTGTAGATGGGAGGTTTCACACAAAATTCATAGGGTTTAACTAAGGTATGGTTGCTCTTCACTCTTGGGATCCCTTTCCCCAAGAGGTCCTTCCAAAGATGGTTTTCAAAATCTCCCAAATTGTAGATTTCAAACGTGGGTCTTCTTTATAAATGTTGAATTGTTGTTATAAACTGATTTTGATTGATGATATATGAACAATTATGGATGAATTCATGTAGTGTTGGTGATTTTTGAAGAATCTCCCATGAGACCCATGTTTCCCCTTCTTTCTCCAATTCTAACCCTAGTTTGTGTTAGATATTAATTGAAGGCTATGAATTGAATGTGATGTTATGCAATTCATGTTTGTATGATGATATTACCCTAAATTATGTATGATTACTATGGAATTAGGGTTAAGTCTTGAATGGAGCCTTCAAGGTTATGAGGAGATGATATCAATGTGATTCTTTATGTATTGTTGAATGTACTTGCTTAATTCATGTATGATGAAGTTGGATGATGGTTCCCTCTTCCCTTTAACCCTAGTTGGTAATTGAGCATGTTATGATGAGATGCAATGCAAGTATGAATGTTGTGAGATGTTGGTATTATTGTTGTTATGTTGAATTGAAGGTAATTCTTGTTAACACAATATGAACATGCTATGAGTAAAGGTGTTTTATGTGAAAGGCTTTCT
>JAJOOR010039396.1:0-14988 GCA_036250505.1 Solanum acaule | reverse complement strand
TGAAGCCTACAAATCCTTGAGTCATATATGAGGAAACCCAACCTGGGGACTAGAGATCCTATAACCAGGTTCAAAGGGAAAAACTAATCATATGATGAATTGTTGTGAAAAATGCACTATCTTTTTATTTCCCTTCCTATGATGTGAGTGCATTATTTCCTATAGTTTGTGAAGGTTGAGTTGATAAAACTCTCAATGAATATCTATAGCCCGTATGGGTGGAGTATTAAGCTTACAGGAGCACTTTCGACAGATTTCACCTATGTGATGTGTGGAAGTAGGTCGCTTCCTATGAGAATTGGGCTTATTCTCAAAAGCACTCATGAAACCGGGATAGCACATGGCTATAACGTGTTGGCTTTAAAGCTCATGTCAACACCTTGATTATTATGTGTGAGCAGTGACATTTTATTTTCCTTAAGCAGTCATAGTTCAAGTCTGAGACTACTACGACTCTGGAGTAAAAGTTATTGTTTCACTAAGTGGAGGTTCAATGCAGAGCACACTTTCATTATGCATAGTAGTCTTCCTTCAGCTGATGGACTCTCTAATCTAATATTAAAATGAGTGGGGGATTGTTGGTTTATTAGCATTTTATTATTAATATTTTTAATATATTAATTTGCTTTATTTTAGAGTTAGAAAGAATGATGAATGTTTCAGCAATTAGTGGACAATTATCATTGCTAGAACGTTAGGCATTAGTGCCTAATTACTCATTTCTGTTAATCAATTTGCATAGGCATTATTGGCCATTATGTGATGGTTACAATATTGTTATTGCTGTTGTATTATTCTGGCAGAACTAGTAGTGGTCAACTATGACTATTACTCCTCCATATTGAAATCTCATTCTTTATTCCTCCATTATACCTTGTAACCTATGTAACTTCTAGGCCATTTATCTTCACTATTTATCACACCATCTTCCTATTCATTGCTAAGAAGACTTCTTCTAGTATAAATAGTGGTGGTCTTCATTTGGTTTGAAACACACAATACAACAAGAAATATAGAGTGCATAAGGTTTGTCAAAAAGAGAATTCTTATTAGTTGAAGGGAGGTGTTTCTTTTTGTGGAGCTTTGGACTCAACTCTTTTCCAGAGTTGTTGAGTTATACTTTATGTTAAGGCTATTGTATCCTAGAGGGGACAAGTCAAGAAGGACTACTGCTGGACCGGTGAAAACATTTGCTGCAGTGGGCTTGAATCTCTTTAAAGAGAGCGAGATATCCGTGCCTCAGCCTGAAGAGATTTATTTTCTTCATATTTATTTTCAATTGTAATCTTGTATTTTTGTTATCTTGTAAGTTTTCACTAACAGGAAGTGTGCCCTTTTATTTCATCATAAAAAACATGTACATAAACAATGCTTAAAACCATGAGCTAATCTATGAAACATTCACAAATGCATAAATGCTAACAACTATTATATATATAGGTAAACTCAAACCTATCAACTGGGTCAAGTTGGCCCAGTTCCGGCCTGGTAAGACTACCCTAATAAGAGACCGATACTGGTAAGACCAAAAAGGTAATCGACCCACAAAAAAATATGCCTAGCCCATGCTAGCTAGGCTAGATGGGGCATAAGACCGGTTAGCCCGGCCCGTTAAGGAATCGACAACTGGTCCACCAGTCCACCTGCCCGATTGATCTCCACCCTTCCTGAAAAACTGATAAGAGGTGTAAGACACCCCATAAGCCTCTAAACTATCCAGGTTGAACAAACTGTCCTAACATTCAGACAAGAAATCATAAGCCTTCTATTCAACTGTGTCGTCGAACTTGGAAGGTGCCAATCTAACAAAACTCTTCTACTCTGCGACATACATGACTACACTAGAAGAAACAAGTGGAGCTGCAAATCTCGGAAGTGCCAAAGAAGGTACTGAAGCGAAACCATGAGTCTGAAATCCCACACTAGGCCCCTGAATTTATGGTGTAACACCAACTGTAATAGGAGAACCTGCAGTGCCCGGACAGATGCTAGAATTAGGAGCACTATCCAATCTAGGCAATAACCTGACGATCAAAACTCGAAGCATCTGAGCAGTGTCGGGAACCACATGAAGTTGAGATGGTTCCCTCACCTCTATCTTCTGCTCAATAACATCGTCATGCTCAAATACGGGCACATGTGATGCCTCAGTTGCTCGTCCTTGAGCAGGTGTTGCCCCTTTCGCTCGGCCACGATCCCTAACTCCACTACATCCCTTGCCTTGCCCACAAACTAGGGCTCTGGCAGTAAGTACAACCTCACCCTCTGAAGTATTAGCTCTAGTACTCGTCATTTGTGCAGAGACAATAGATTTAAAGGTATGCAACACTTGATATGAATAATTTGCACAAAAGGAATCAAAGGAAATGAATATATCCTACTAGCTTGTAGCCTCTCGAAGATAAGTACGGACGTCTGTGTACCGATCTTGCAAGACGCTACTAGACACCCTGCTCTTTAACTTATGGAGTCGCAGAACCTAGTGTTCTTATACCAATTTATCACAATCCAAAAGTTGAGGTCATGATGACATACCCCTTGAGAACCCAAAATGGTGTGTAAGCTGAAAGAAATACACATACGAGACTCCCGAAAGAAAGTCAGACCACAAAGGATGAAGTACAACAAAGAATTTTCCAAAACCTGGTACCATAAGTATAAAGAGCATCTAATAAATTTCTAGAATCTGAAATACATCTCAAATCTTCAAGAGGAAAATTAAAGACTTAGAATGATATATTGAGATCAATGGCAATCTAGAAAAAATGATCTCACCACAACTTCAAAAGAGGAAATCTGTTGGATTCAATCAACCACAACGAGGATCACCCTGACGAGGATCCACATCAAAGGGATAACAGAAGCAAGAGGTGAGTACAATCTGCATGTACTCAATAAGCTAGACCAACTAAGCATTAGTAACTAAACAGACTTAAAAAATAAACTATGAAACACTTCCAACTGCCCGTACAAGAGTCTCATTCCGACATCGGTGTCGCCAATTTATATAGAATGACGCGAATAAAGTAAACACATAAGGGTTAAAATAATGTTTAAATCAACACATAAATAAATTACACGACACAACAAGGTTGATCAGTGCGATGCAACAAGGCTATAGATATTTTCCTATTCCATTTGCTGCCTAAAGTTGATTAGGGGAAGCGCTAATTATTTGTAGATTTTCTTTAGGCTTTTAAAGTAAAGTTTAGATAGTCATGGTGATTATGTGAAGGCTCTTGTGAAATATCCTTTTTCTTTTCCTTTTTGACTAATTACCACATGTTAGAGTAATACTTTAACAGTGAACCTGTAGTCAGGCTTCCTTTATTCTCCCGATGTTATTCTGACAACGGCTGATCAACAATGATATGAGAGGTTTCAGAAGATGAAACAACCTCAGTTTTAGGGTGGTAAGAGCGAAAATGCTTATGAGTTCTTGAATTTCTGCCAAAGGATGCTTGAAGCTGTAGGTATGGTGGATGCTTGTGGTGTCCAATTTGTTGCACTTCAGCTTTGTGGTTCGCGCCAGAGAGTGATGGAGGACTTTTGTGAGGTCTAGACCAATTGGATCTCCGTTGACAGAGTAATATGTGCTTTCTAGTGCTTTTCAGGACTAATTCATTCCTTAGAATGTGAGAAAGGAGAATCATCCGAGGTTTGAGAGATTTACTCAAGGCAGTCTATCTATGACCGAGTATGATGCCTATTTCTGTGAGATTTCTAGGCATGCTATGACTATTGTTCCAGATGAAGCATAGAGAGATTGCAGATTTGTGAGAGAGTTGACTTTCTCCGTCAGATCTTATGTGTTCAGAGCAACCATAGAGGGGGCTTCCTTCCAGTTTATTGTGAGCACCGCCAATGAGGTGGAGCTGATGGTTTTAGAAGAGTTTGGGGATCCCAAAAGGGTTTGTTCTTCTGGTCAATCTTTTGGTGCCTCGTTTAGAGGCAGAGGTTCGCATTGAGGTAGTGGTTCATTTCAGCACCATGGAACAGTTCATGCTTCAATGCCAGTAGCTGAGGGTGGATAGTTAGCCCGAGGATCTTATGGTTCTGGCCAAGTTGACCATGGTAGTTCATCTGGTTCGCAACAACAGTTATTTGTGTCAAGATATTGCTTTACTTGTGGAGATCCAAGTAATATGATGTGACAGTGTCCTTTACAAACTCATTCAGGACCTCATCGTTCTTATTCAGCTTCTTCATCTAGGGTTAGAGTGTAAGAGGTATTCATTTTCTTGCTAGACGCCTTGTTTATTAGGTTGTTTTTTTGGGTACCATATTGTTAGTACTCACCCCTTGCTTCTATAATTGTGTAGGTTCCTAGCCTAGACCGTGTGATCTCTTCTTCCTCTTCTCTAGACAGTCGAGGCTCGTTGAAGGATTTGAGAGGTAGTTGTTTGTCATCCTAGTGGGCCCTCTTTTTCTTTTCTTTAAGCTTTGTTATACTTTAGAAAAAAAGACTGAAACTTGTATTTATTTTTCGAATTCTAGATTTTCATTTGTGGCTTGTACACGTGACAATCAAGTTTTGGGGTATTGTTTAGAATGGATAAGTTTTCCGTCTTTGTTTTATTTTTTATTTATATTTCCACTTTTCTTTAATTTTCGTTGGGTTGAGTCCGACTTTTCTTGGTGGGAATAGACAACTGACATCATGTTTGTTTTTGGATCGTGAAAATGTTATTATATGAGTTTTTTCTATCAAAATAATTAATATATATTGATTTAATTACTACTATCTTACATTATTATTTATTTTTATGTAATTACATATTTCAGTTGGTTTCTATCACTAAATATATGTGAATTACTTATGAATCGATTCTTGAAAATGTATAAGAATTATTTTAAAACATAATATAAGATGTTACAACAATTTTAACTCAAGGGACTAATTTTTTTCTTCTACTATTTGTTAGATTATGATCATCTTTTGATAAAAGCATAACAATAGCATTTAAATAAACTGAAATAAATGAAAGATAAAAAATAAAGTTATAAATGTAATTTAACATTATTATATTTCAAAATATACGTGTAACACATAGGCACAAATACTAGTGTCTCTTAATAGTAATGTAATTCCAAGAAACACACATATCCTCGTCGATATATCTGTTCTAGACTTTTATATGAGAAAGCCAAACCTGTTTTCCTATTTAGAAAAAAATTTCCTTCTTTTTTTGTAAACATTCGAAAGAGGGGTCATACCAGGCAAAACATTTTTTTTTCTTCTTAGCAAAAATCTTTCTCATCTATGGTTAAAGTTTTTTTATGTCAGGTTTGAAACAATAATGGGTAAATATTTTAAACGAAACAACCATAAATACAAAAATAACGAGATAAAAAGGAATAAAAAGTATTTTACTTGTTAGTTTTTACCTTTTAAATAAGTTAGTATATTTCTCAAAAAATTGAATAGACATAGAGAAATAAATGACCAAAAAACAAACATGTCTAAGCAATAAACAAAAATAAAAACAAAACAAACGAAATGTGAGCAATTCAAAAGGCATTCTCATTTAGATGCCTACCTTTCCACTCGAACTAATAACTAAAATAGTTTTATTCTTTTTAGAGAAAATCTTATTTGAATTTAGGTGTTTATCAAACTTTTGACTTGCTTTCTATATTAGTTTATTGATTAATATCAAGAAAAACACCTGAGACTTATTTTGACTTCTATTTGACCTAAAGAAAAACTTATGATTTGTTCTATTCCGTCATTACTTTATCACTTTGTCATGGAATCATCTGATTTGAATTGTCCATGAAATATTTCTATGTAATTGTAATTAAGCTATTGACTAATATGTGAACATAGGTTGCTTACCGTCATTCTTGAATGTGAACATGTCTTTTCTAAGAAAGACAATAGAGTTTTTCTTAAGAGAAAAGAAAAGAGGTTTAAGAGAAGAAATCTTATATATATATATATATATATAGTCTAGAAAATAAAAGTTTTTTTGTTTGTGTTGAAGAAAAACGTGATGGACAACATATGTGGAAGAGAGTAAAATTTGTTATAAGTGTCTATCATGAGTCATAAAGAAGCAGGTTATTCTTGGGTATTCAGTTTCTGCTATCTCCTCCTATTTTTATTCAACTCTTTCATTATTATTAGTGGTTTGTAATTTTATTAAGATAAAGCTAATATAATCAATTAGTTTGGTAAAGTATTTGGGCTGTTACAATATGAACATGATCTATGATCAACACTGTCATCCGTCACACACGGCTCTATTAATGGCGGTGGTGATAACATAGATGTTCATTCTATCATTGATCAGTGAAAATAACGAAGCAATCATTAAATTCTTCTCTAAACTTCTTACCCTTATTTGATTACTACTTTTGCTCATAATTTTAATTTTCATCATTCAACATCTGACTCTTTTGTTAAGAGTGGTGAGCCAAATTCAATTCATAGAGCTATTGGTTCCTCGGTTGGTGTTGATGGAGGTGATATTAGCGATGATCGTAAAAATGGCAAAGTAATCACGGAATATATCACAACTTCTTACCTCAATTGGATTACTCATTTTGTCTATAATTTTACTTTTCACAATCTAATTTATGTTATCTGATAGCAGCATTTTTGTTTCAAGTATTTTTCGAGTGGTGAACCAAATTATATTCATTGTGCGAGTGGTTCCCCTGTTGGTGTTGCTCTTGTTCTTCTTCTTGATCTGTTTCTTCTGTATAATCGATTTTGAATCTTTGGTGGTGATGGTGATGATTGAAGTAACGAAAATGAATCATAAACATATTTAGAATTTAAATTGGATGGATTAAGAGGTTGACGTTCAGAACTCTAACACAAGCCATTTTGATTGAATGAATTTAGAGGTTGGAGTTTGAGATTCTAACGTAAGTCATTTGATTTATACGATTTGAGATCTATTAATTTATGTTTTTTTAAATACACTAATTGAGATGCACGTACGTTGCACGTGAATGTCAAATCGTGCAGTACATTATTTTTAATAGAGATGTTCATTTCGTCATTGATCGGTGTATATGGCGAAGCAATAATTGCATTCATCTTTGAACTTTTTTCCCCAATTAGATTAATCCTTTTACTTATAATTTTAGGTTTCACCATTCAATTTCTCTCATCTAACTCTTTTGTTTTGAGTGGTGAGCCAAATTCGATTCATTGAGCTATTGGTTCCCTGATTGATGTTGATTTAGTTCGTCTACTCATTTTCTTCTTTACCAAACAAAAAACAGAGGAACCACCAACTCTATTCAGTTTCACTCATTCTGTCAACATGAACTTGATGGACAATCAAGGTCGCGGTCCTTCACAAACGTCCCTATTAGCGGTGGTGGTGGTAATATCAGTGATGATCGATAAAAATGGAGAAGCAATCACCGAATGTATATCACAATTTCTTATCCAAACTGGATTACTCCTTTTGTCTATAACTTTACCTCTCACAATTCAATTTCTCTTATCTGATAGCAACATTTTTGTTTTGAGTATTTTTTTCGAGTGGTGAGCCAAGTTCTATTCATCCTAAGAGTGGTTCCCCTATTGGTGTTGCTCTTGTTCTTCTCCTTGATTTATTTATTTTGTATAATCAATTTTTGATCTTTGGTGGTGGTGTGATGATGAAGATTGAAGTAACGAAAATGAATCAGAAGCAAATTTAGAATTTAAATTAAATGGACTGAGAGATTGTCGTTCAGGATTCTAACACAAGACATTTTGATTGAAGGGATTCAGATGTTGGAGTTTGAGATTCTAACATAAGGCATTTGATTTATACTATTTGTGATCTATTATTTTACATTTTTTTAAAATACACTAGTTTAGATATACGTGCGTTACACGTGAAAGTCGAATCATGTAGTACATTATTTTTTTAACAAAGATATTCATTCTATCATTGATGGATGAAAATGGCGAAACAATCATTGAATTCATCTATGAACTTATTACCCCATATTAGATTAATCCTTTTGCTCATAATTTTAATTTCACCATTCAATTCCTCTCATCCAACTCTTTCGTTTAGATTGGTGAGCAAAACTTGATTCATCGAGCTATTGGTTCCTCGGTTGGTGTTGATTTAGTTCTTCTACTCATTTTCCTCTTTACCAAACAAAAAAATAGAGGAACAACCTACTCTCTTAAAATTCACTTATTCTATCAACATGAACATGATGGATGATCAAGGCCGCGGTCCATCACATACGACCCTATTAGCAGTGGTGGTGGTGATATCAATGATGATCAATAAAAATGGCGAAGCAATCACCAAATGTATATCAAAACTTCTTACCCCAATTGCATTACTCCTCCTGTCTATAGTTTTACTTCTCACAATTCAATCTCTCTTATCTGATACCAATATTTTTGTTTTGAGCATTATTTCGAGTGGTCAGTCAAATTCTATTCATTGTGGGAGTGGTTCCCCTATTGGTGTTGCTCTTTTTCTTCTCCTTGATATGTTTCTTCTATATAATCGATTTTCGATCTTTGATAAAGTAGCTTGATAATGGGTCTTACGACTGCATGAGAATCGTAAAATAATTTGGGGTAGCACAGCTTATGTGTCTGATAGATATGGAATTGATGTTAATGGACTTGGACCCTTCTTACCCCATACATAGTAGACCAGAAATCAATCTTGAAACCCATGGTCCAAGTTGTTTATTTGTGTTGTATAATTATTTTGTAGAAAGTTGATTGTGCTGCACCAACAAAGCTCATCCATGTAGTCAGTGATAGTTGTGTTGGATATCTTTTCAAAGTGTAATAAGCCTGAAAAATTCCAATGTAAGCTTGTGTGTGTTATGTGGAGATTTCTCCTCAGAAACAGTAGTTAGTCCATATATAGATTACTAGAGGAACTGTATAATTCTTGCAAGTCTTATGTTTGAACGTTTGTTTTGTTGAGAACACAATTTCATGATTCATGATAACTAATGTTGTATCGGAAGAGCTTTGGCGAAAAACCTGCATGATGCACCATATTTACCACGTAATGCAGCTAGCAGCAATGAGGATCGAGTCTTTTAACCAGTTCTTGTGAATAACATTATTCCCTTTGTGGATGTAGATGAGAGGATGTCCTAAGCTTTTCACAATGTTATGCTCATAACCCCAGCCAAGGAAACCAGGTTTGCCCATTACCTATTTGAAATAAGATATCTTTATCATAGACTAACTTTAATACTTCAATGAACAACCTCCGATAAACAAAACGAAATCAAAGCTGATAGCAAAGGTCTATCTCATCAGATTTAAGTTAGCTGCTAAAATGGCAGACTAGTTGTGTTTCCAAAACTAAATTTATGTTTTTCAGCATTCTTCATTTAATACTTTTTGAGTTTATTTTTTTCATTACAAAAGTTAGTTTTGTGACATTGTTACAGCGAATTGAAAGTTGGATGCAGACTATGAGTAGTAACTTTGGTCTTGTCTTTCTGCAAAAATCAACAGAAACATCAGAAAAACTGCATTTATGCATATTTTTGCATTGAAGATTACTTTGTGATTTACCTTTCAAGAAAATAGGCATAGGGTAGCATAACAAACATTAACAGTGTCTTGGATGCTTTCTCATTTTTAATGCTTTCTCATTTCCTTATCTTTAATGTTTTCTCATTGCCTCTTCTCATTATAGAAAAATATGAAGAAATATTACGGGAAAAAGCAATGTCTCAAATCGATATTGATCAATGTGAAGCATATTACCAAGTTGCGGGGGGAGAAAGGAAAAGAAGAATATACGGTCTTGGATCTGAAGCAAAAAAGTACTACGGGCAAGATCTTTGTGTCTCATCATCAGTACCACCTTAATTTTCTCAATCAACACCGACAACAAATATTGATGAGTTTGTAAAGCAAATGATGTCTGCACTTACTAATCATCTTGTTCCTGATATTCTTGAGCGAGTACAAGTAGTGACTACTCCCGTTAGCAACACATCTGTTGTGACACACATAGTGCCTCCGGCTACTACGAATGTGGACGAGGTCGATCCCTCAGTTTCAACTGACAATCATATCCCTTAGTCTCCCGCAACTTTAACTTTTGATATTGTCAAGTCTTTTTGAAAACTACAAATTATGTAGCAACAAGTTTTGATGAACGTAGGTTCATTTAAGATTAGTTGTTAGATTACTTTGAATATTTTGAACTAAAAATTATGTGGTTTTGATTTTGCTACATATATATTTTTAATCATCTATGAGTATTATTTTATATGAATGTTGATTTTTTTTGGAGTATTTAGTAATTTTCTTTTAATTTATATCAACATTTTGTATATTTAAAATAAACTAATCAAATAATTTTAAGAGAAAAAGTTTAGCAACAAATTTAGCGACTATTTGGTCATTTCTATCAAAAGAATGTTGGCGACGGACTATTAAGCGCCAAATATGCTAGCTTAAATGACAGAATATGTTGCGACGAACTAGCGACCAAATTTTTTTCGCAAATTTATCTGAAATGACGAAATGATGATATAAATTAGCAACAAAACTATATAATATAATGACGAATCAATCTGTCACCAACAAGTGGCGACGAATATAGTTCGTCACTAAGACGTCGCTAAAAGTGTGACGGAACTCATTTTTCGTTGCTAAGAGATTATTAACGAGTGAAATAGCAACAACCAACAATTCGTTGCGAATCCATCGCTAATCATGGTTAGTGACAAAATTTCATAGATTAGTGACAGAATTTCATAGATTAGCGACAGATTATATCCGTTGGTAAACGTTGTTTTTTTTTTTGTAGTAGGTGGTGATGATGAAGATTGAAGTAACATAAATGAATCATAAACATATTTAGAATTTAAATTGGATGGATTCAGATGTTGATGTTCAAGATTCAAACACAAGGCATTTTGATTTAATGGATTTAGAGGTTGGAGTTTGAGATTCTAACATAAGGCATTTAATTTATACGATTTGAGATCTATTATTTTATATTTTTTAAATACATTAGTTTAGATGCACATGCATTGCACGTGAATGTAAAATCATGTAGTACATTATTTTTTTAACTGATGTAAATATTATTAAACTAACAATTTAAGCTATCGATTACAAAAGGAATAAAAAATATATATGTTTCTATTAATAATGAATGCACTTTTTTATATTTACTTATTGTGTGCATACTTAAAAATGTGAAATCAATATCCCAAAACATTTATATCTTGACTTTTTTCTCCTTTTAAAATTAATTGTGGTGTGTAAAAATAAAAAAAGTCACTCTTAAATCTATTAATTTGACCTTTTAAATATACTTTTCCCTCCCTCCCTTATAATTCTTTGCTTAATATATTGTTGTTGTATTGTTGGAGTATCTTACAAGTTACACAATTGATGATATCACAATATCTCAAATATATCAAGCCAAATCAATATCACAATCATCTCAACACTTCAACACTCAATCAATATGAAATGTATGCAATGCAAGTAGAGGGCGAAAAATCCATGTTGGATAGTTAGGATCCATGTGGAATTCATAAAGTTCATATACTTTTCGGAACCATTTTCCATCTACATGATACTTGCTGAAATCATTTTCCATTGACTTCGCAATTTGCATGATGTCAATTTGCCAAAGTCATTTCTCCTTTGCATTATTAGAATAAGAATTTTGTAAATCAACTCAGTGGCCACCATTCACCAATAATTATCATGTATCGATAAAAAATTGATGAATATATATGAAACTAGTATTTAGTTTTCCGGTATAAACGATTATTTCTTTATATAAATTGAATGTTCTAGAGTCATGTATCTTAGTGAATCACTCATGTAATTATACAATTAACAACCATCAGTAAATAACATTGTCGTTTTAGGCTATTGCTTAAATTAAGATGATCAATCTTTATTGTGATTTAATCTAAGCACAATAGGAAAATTAATCTCTGCAAACTGTTTTGATGAATACTATTTGTGAAGCTATGTATGTAAAATTTTCACTTCTCCTTAGAGAAAACTCTCTATCCTTCTACGAAATCTTGAACCAGGGAGTCAATTTCGAGCCATTATCTCAATTAAAAATGAAGCTAAAATTTTAAAGTTTGTGTATTATTATTGGACATTGATATGGCGGCGATGGTAAAATAAGTGCATCTAGTTAACACTATTCAAAAGAAACAAACTACTATAGTATAACTTCTTATTTTGGGTTTATTACAAGCAACTATTACATTGAGTTATATTTGAACACTGTAGATTTAAAAATAATAGAAAGTAATTAATACATTATCGCCAATCATTGAATCCTTTAAATTAACTAGTTTTAAAGAGTGCATTGATGAATTCCTTTTCTGGAATTGGAATTTGGAAACTGGAAGGATTAACCCTTGTTGTCACCTCTTGAGTTTCAGGCATCGACATTAACGCAGTACATGAAACTTGCTAAATAAAAAGATGATCGAGTAGTTGACCTGACGTCCATTCTGTTACAGTATTATTTATTAAATACTTGTACAAAAAGTCTCTAGCGATCTCAAAAACATTATTCGGAATCTTATGGTCTTAATCATTCATAATTTTCTCTTGCAAACCTTTAGTGTCATAATGAATCCAGACGCGATCTCTAGTCATCATCTCTGCCACAGTGCACCCTAGAGACCATATATCATAAGATTTGGTATGAATACCACACAACAAAGATTCTGGAGGTGTGTAAAGTAAAGTTCCTCGGTTGCTCAACGAAATTCCAATCATATATGTTTTTCTATCACAAACTTTCAAGGACAATCCAAAGTCAGCCAACTTCAACTTGTGCATCCCACCACGTTCATTATTGAAAACCAAAATATTAGTAGGTTTAATGTCACAATGAACCCATCCTTCCTTATGAACGTGTTGAATACCCATTAAGATTTGATATGTATAGAAACATACTTCCAATTCTGACATTGTTTTCATTTCTCTCTTGTAATTGTAGATCAAATCGTGGAGAAATTCACCATATATATGCATATTCAAAAAACAGATTGTAAATTGAAATATTATCATTGTAAATACTAATGTATGTTCCAAAGAATTGAATCACCTAAAGATAACCTTTGAGAGTTGTCAAGATTATTGCTTCTTTTTGGAGTGAACTCGAATGGTTATGATCAGCACATTTAACAGCAGCAACGGAAGCACATAATAAAGAAGGATCAAACTTGATAGCATAATAGACATTTTCATAAGAGCCAATATCAAGAACATAATTTGTAATTGAATGATTGTGAAAATTATAAATGGTAGTGCTTATCCTCCAATCCTAACTTGATGTGGAGAAGGTTTCTGAAAGTTAAAAGATTACCTTTTTTGGTAATTTTATTTCCATATTTGATACGAATAATGTAATTTTCTGTATTCCTGAATGCAACAAATAGTTTAAGGTTAATTAGCATCAGATATATATTTAATTAATTGTGCAGCAAATTACTATTAACTTTCGTGAGCCCTTGTTTTTTTCCTACTCCTAATTTTATGCTTGGTCATAGAAACGACACTATAAAACTCCAAGTGTTTAAATTATGAAAACATAATGACAAAATTTTAATAGAGAAAAAGAACGATATCATTAAAAGGGCATGAAGTCTGACATGCATATACAAAACTTTTTCTTTGGATAACAAGTGGCGGGAGTAGATATTTTTCATACAACAAAGGCCTCAAACCACTAGCTTGAAAAACCAAAGAGAACAATAGCTAAAGAGGTCTAGGAGAGTTTGCCTATCTTTTGATAATTCTCGGCTCGAAGCGTTTGGTGGAGCCAACAATGATTAAGGGTGTGTTTGGTATGAAAGAAAATGTTTTCCTAGAAAATGTTTTATTGGAAAACAAGTAGACTTCTAACTTATTTTTCATGTTTGGTTGGTGAGTAAAAAGTATTTTCTGGAAAAAATATGTTTGGTTGGTGAATGAAAAATATTTTTCAGAAAATATCTTTTTTTTCTGGCTTAAGACTAAAAAATAATCCTTAGAAAAATAATTTTTGATCTGACAGTCAACCCCGATAATTGATCTAGGACCCGACCCCGACACCCAACTAGGACAAGACCCCGATAACTATTCGAAAATCCGACCCTGAGATATGACCCAGGAAAAAACCCAGGATTATTTTTTTCAAAAACATTTTTTTATTAAAAATTGACAGGGTCGAGGGGGACCAGGGTGGCATAAAAAATTTCATTTTTTTCAAAAACAATATTTTCTTCAAAAAAAATTTTGATGGGGGTGGCCTGTGTGGGGATGGTGTAAAAATAATTCTTTTTAAAATTTGAAATATTTCCCAAAAGTAATTTTTTTTCTTAAAAAAAATATTGACGGGGGTTGTGGAGGTTGGGTGGTTGGCGGCTTGGTGGGGGTAGAGGAGTGGGGGTGGAATAAAAATAATTTTTCAAAAGATATTTTTTGTGGGGGTAGAGATTTAAAGAATAACAAAAGTCTCACATTGGTGGTTAATGAGATGGGTGGACTCCTTATAAGGATTGGACAATTCTCCTTCCTTTGAGCTAACTTTTGGGGTGTGAGTTAGGTCTAAAATCTAATTTAACATGGTATCAGAGCAAGGTCCGTCTCACCCAATGTTGGGGCCCCCAAAAATCAAATTGTCCACGCACCAGATGATAAGCATCGGACGTGAGGTATGGTGTTAAAGAATAACAAAAGTCTCACATTGGTGGTTAATGAGATGGGTGGACTCTGTATAAGGCTTGGGCAATCATCTTTCCTTTGAGCTAGCTTTTGGGGTGTGAGTTAGGCCCGAGACATAATTTAACAAGGGAGTAGGGTTGGTAGGGGTTGGGTGAGATAAAAAAAAATTTAATTTGAAACATTTTTCAAACATAAGTTTTATTTTTTTTTATTTTTTTGTTTGGGGGGGGGGGGAGGGACGGTTTGGTGGTAGGGACAAAAATATATTTGAAATATAAAAAATAAGAATATTAAAAAAAATGAATTGGGAGGGTTGGGTACGGGTATGG
>JAJOOR010039395.1:0-21934 GCA_036250505.1 Solanum acaule | reverse complement strand
CCAGCTTTGATTTGGAAAAGGATCTCTTCTGCCTATTATTTTATTTTATCTTTTATCCTTTTTTTATATAGTAGCTCTACTTTGTACCCTATTATTCATGTAGGTTTATCCTTCAAATTATTAATGTGTGGACTACAAAAAATGATATAATCTATCCAAACATTATATTCATTAAAACAATACAATCTTATATATATATATATATAAAAGAGAACCCTCAACCTGGTGATCATGATTTAGATACTTTATGAAAGGTGTCTTTATGAATATGTCATAAAATCTTGATTTTGAAAGGAGCTATTGTATAATATGAAATTTATAATTGGATTGATATTACTAGATTCTTACCTTTCCAAGTATTATGATTATGCTTATTTCCGTTGAGAATTTACTTAGCACCGAGTCGACTTTGGGATGAAGGTTGTCCCGTTAATAAAGACGCAATTCTTTAGTAGCAATCCTCTTGTCCCTTAACTATGTGCTCCAATACGACTTTGTCCCAATTGGATATAGCTAGTGGATCAACCAAAGCTTAAGAACATGAACCTTATACCTTGACAAGTAGGACAAGCTCTTTTTGGTGTGAAAGTAGTACACTGGACTCCATGTTATAGCTCACATAGTTTATGTCGGTTAATGATAAACATCCCACAAAAGATAATGGTTTTCTCAAATAGTTTTATGACTTCCTCAAAAGACTATGATTTAAGCTTATGTTAAACTTTTTAAATATTGCATTGAGCTTGCCTTATGATTTATGATTCTAGCCTATCAAGATTTGATATGTTTTACTTGGTCATGTATTATCACATTTCAAACTTCAAATGTTTCAACTTTATGTTTTATACATCTTTTCCATATTCAGTACATTCCAACTATTGACACATACATTCTCTTGTGCCTATATTATTTTATAATACGGAAAAAGGCTTTAAATACCCTTGAACTATTGGAAATAGTACAAAATTACCCTCCATCCACCTATTAGCTCCCAAATACCTTTCATATCTACCTTTAGATCCTACATTACCCTTATTTTTAACAATCCCCTATTTAAACTCAATTAATAAATTCATTAATGATGTGGCAATCATCTATTGATCACCTTATAATTAATGAAACTAATTTTAAAACTCACCCATTCCAAAATCAGACCCGCCCCAAACTCATTTAACCCATCCACCCAAAACAATACCTTTCCTTCCCGACTTCATCTTCAAACTCTTTAATCCAACATTTTCGGCCACATTTCATCTTTTTCCTGATTCCTTTGGCTATTGAAGAATTACTTCATTAGAAAATGACATGTTTAGAGTGCAATTGGATAAAATTCAAACATGGATAGTACATTGAATTGCAACTTGCAATTCAAATACCTCAGGTCAATACATGGATGGTACATTTTATTTTAGTTAGTAGAGTCAGTTGCTCTTTAAGATCCAAAACCTAATATATAGTGAGAAGTTATGTTTTGTAGTCACATATAATAAATATAATGCACTGTATAAATTACGAAAACTTTTAGTTTTCTTGTTCCAGTATATATAGTAAATTCTATTTTGTGCAGCAATCACCAAGTGCTACTTAGTCCAAGATGTGTTAGCAACAACTCATATTCTGTAGCTACAAACAACAAATGTTCTTTAAAAAGATTGTTTCTTGATTAAACATTGTTAAACTAACATAGGTGTCTTGTGCGTTTATTGTCGGTTTTTGTCTATTTTTAAGTCTAATACTCCCATGGATGTTGCTCCCGTAGCAGTTGTAGTTCCATCTGAACATCGACCTTTGGTGCCATTAAATTAGCTTCACAGATGAGTGTATTTGGGGCAAAATGTTAAAATGGGAATGTCTGAAGATGAAGTAAAATGTTGATAAGGAAATGTTTTGTTTTTGGTGGATTAGTTAAATGAATTTGGGGCGGGTCTGATTTGGGAATGGGTGGGTTTTTTAAAAATAATTTAGGTTAATTATAGGGTGATCAATAGATGACTGCCACGTCATTAATGAGTTATTAATTGAGTTTAAATGGTGGATTGTTAAAAATAAGGGTAATATAGGATCTAAAGGTAGATTTCAGGGGTATTTGAGAACTAATAGGTGGATTGAGGGTAGTTTACTAGTGTTGTACCATTTCCATAATTCAAGGGTATTTTAAACCCTTTTCCATTCATAATATAGTATCTGACATTCCTCCATCTGGTTATGACTAGTGGATTGATTAGTGGTGCGTAGCAGTTTGGTGAGTCCTCCTGGTTCGGGCACCTTTCAACCACTTGTCTTTCTATTTGTTTATGTCACTTTCAGCTTTCATACTCATTTTGTAAGCTAGGGCTTGTCCTAGTCACACCTTATTTAGTAGAGGCTTATGTCAGACTTGGTAGATTTCCACTTAATCAGTCGGGTACTCTAAATTTGGTATCATGTCACTTGGATATTGAGACTTGCATTCCTCTTTACATCTTTATTTTGATTATGTTGATGTCTTAGTGTCATGCTTATGCCATTTGACTTGTTTAGAGTCTCTGGGATCCTATCTGTCATGTCACGCCCAGGGGATATATAGTTTGGATCATGAAAAGCTTGGTATTCATAGAATAAAGTTTTTTAAAGATTCATAGGAGTTTGACAAGCCTCATTTAGTAGACATTTAAGAAACTTCACTTCTTTCATTACTCTAAAGTTGTGTGATAGATTTGAACTATATAAGGGTCTTCCTCCTAACTCTTGGTCTATTTTACAGAACATGCCTCCAAGAAGAGCTCCATTGAGAAGGAATTTCAACGACAATATGGAACCCAAAGTTCTTCAAGCTCTGGTCGATCCTTTGGCCGAGCAAGTGTCTCATGTAGAGATTAGGGCCGCTTTCTAAGTGTTGGACCAAGCCATGACCGCACAAGCTAATAGAGAGGTTGTAGCTCTTCTGAACCCAAATGTGGGTACAAAGGCAAAAAGGGAACGAGACTTCAGAAGGGTGAATCTTCCAGAATTCCATGATTCGAATGTTGACGAGGATCCTAGAGAGTTTGTTGAGGGGATTCAAAAGATTGTCGACATTATGGGAGTGACTCTTGTGAAAAAAAAAGGATTTGACCACTTATTAATTGAAAGGGGTTTCTCAAGTGTGGTTTTCTCAATGAAAGGTTGAAAGGGCTGGATGTGGGTCCCTTGGATTGAGACAAGTTCAAAGGGGTGGTTCTTTCCCCTTGATACATGGGAATCGAAAGTCGCAACATTCATAAGCCTAAGGCAAGGAAATATAAGTGTGAAGGAATACTCTTTGAAGTTCACTCAATTGTCTAAATATGTTCCGGCAATGGTTACTGACTTTAGAGCTCGTATGAGTAAGTTTGTTTCGAATATATTTGAAATAGTGGTCAAAGAATGTAGAACTGCCATGTTGATCAATGAGATTGACATCTCTAGGCTTATGATTCATGTTCAACAAATCAAGAAGGAAAATCTTAAGGAGAAGACTAGCAAGAACGGATAGTGGTGATTTCTCTCACTCGAGGTTAGGTGGAAATGGACATTCTTAGTTTTGAGAAGTTTAGTTCAGAGGTTCAACAAGTATAGGGTTTATAATCCTAAGCTTTAAGAAGGTGGTTCTAGTGGATCTTCATTCCTCGTTTGCCAAAAGTGTGGCAAGAGTCAATTGGGTAGATGCTTAGTTGGTACCGATAGTTGTTATGGTTGTGGTAAGAGTGGTCATAAATTGAGAGATTATCATTTGCTTGCTGGAAAGGGTAGAGATGGTCATCAAGTTCAACATAGTGCTTCTTCTGGTCTCGACTCAGCATGGTGCTTTTTCTGGTTCTGGTGGTACTCAGTGTTAGAACATGTTTAATGCTCTTCAAACTCGACAGAATCATGAGGGTTCTCTAGATGTGGTGACTGGTAGACTAGTTTGTTGCTATTCTTTCAGTTTGATATTTATGCATTGCTTAATATAGATACTACATTGTCTTTTGTGACTCCTTATGTGTCCATGAAGTTTGATCTCAGTCCCAAAATTCTTTTAGAACCTTTCTCAATATCTACTCGTGTTGATAATTCCATTGTTGCTAGACGGATATATAGAAATTGCCCAGTTTCAGTCTCTTGTAGTCATCTCAATTGATCTTGTAGAGTTAGGCATGATAGATTTTGATGTCATTCTTGGGATGGATTGGCTCCATTCTTGTTTTGCTTCTATAGATTGTCGAACCTGGTTTTCACATTTCAAAATGAACCTATCTTAGAATGGAATGATGGAAATTCAACGCCTATGGGTTGTTATATCTCGTGGTTCAAGTCTAGAAAAATAATCTCTAAAGGTTGAATCTATCATCTTATTTGGGTTATGGATACGAATTTTGAAACCCCTACTTTTGAGTTAGTTCCTGCTGTTAATGAGTTTTCCAAAGTATTTCCCGATGATCTTTCTGGTGTTCCTCCCGAGAGGGAGATAAACTTTGGAATTGACTTTCTTCCAAACATGAGACCTATCTCTATTCCTCCTTACCACATGGCTTCGATAGAACTTAAGGATTTAAAAGGTCAGTTGAAGGACTTGTTGGATAAGGATTTCATTAGACCAAGTATCTTGCCATGGGATGCTCCAGTTTATTTGTTTGAAAGAAGGATGGATCACTTTGTACGTATATTGATTATCGATAGTTGAATAAGGTCACAGTAAAGAATAAGTATCATATTCCAATGATCAATAACTTATTTGATCAACTCCAAGGTGTAAGTTTCTTCTCAAAGATTGATCTTCTATCGGGGCATCATCATTTGAGGGTAAGGGAGAGTGACATTCTGAAGATGACTTTTTGAACTCGGTATGGTCACTATGAGTTCTTAGTGATGTAATTTGGTTTTGACTAATGCCTCTGTGACTTTTATGAATCTAATGAATAGAGTGTTTAAGCAATACGTTGACACGTTCGTAATCATGTTTATTGATGATATTTTAATTTACTTAATAAGTGAGGGTGAATATGTTGATCACCTAAGGATCATTTTGCAAATCCTTAAGGATTGTTAGTTGTTTGCTAAGTTTACCAAATGTATGTTTTGGTTGACGTTCATTACATTCCTCGGCCATATTATTTCCGATTAAGGTATTCTAGTTGATTATAAGAAAATTGAGGCAGTTAAGAACTGTCATGGGCCTTTTTCCCCTACAAAAATTCAATGTCTCTTGGGTTTGTCTAGTTATTATAGAAGGTTTGTGGAAGGGATTTCCTCTATTGCTTTGCCTTTGACTATGTTGACTCAAAAGAAGGTGAAATTATAATGGTTGGAAGCTTGTGAAAAAAGTTTCTAAGAACTTAAGAATTGAATCCTTCAGCCCCGATTTTGACATTACCAAAAGGATCAATGGGCTTGAAGTTTGTTTTGATGCTTCACAGATTGGTCTTGTTTGTGTTTTGATGCAAAATGGGAAGGTAATTGCTTGTGCTTCAAGGCAATTGAAGGTTTATGAAAAGAACTATCTGACTCATGACTTGGAGATGGCAGCGTTGGTCTTTGCTTTAAAGATTTGGAGACAGTATCTTTATGGTGTTCATGTGGATTGATTCACTGATCATAAGAGTTAGCAATATGCGTTTAAGCAAGAGGATTTGAATCTTCCCAAAGGAGGTGGCTTGATTTGTTGAAATAATATGGTATGAGCGCTCCTTATCATATGAGTACGAAAAATATGGTTGTTCATGCTCTTAGCCGGTTGTCAATAAGTAGTGTTTCTCATATTGAAAATGGTAAAAAGGAGTTAGTTTGTGATATTCATAGACTAGATCGACTGGGTGTTTGCTTGGTTGACTCTGAGGATAGTGGTATCATTATTCAAAATGGCTTAGAGTCATCTCTTGTATTAGATGTGAAGGCTAAGAAAGATCTTGATCCGACTACAGTTGAGTTGAAGAAGGTAATTTATGAAAATGTTGTTGAGGTTTTTTCCTAACAGGGAGATGGTGTGCTTCGTTACCAAGGTCAATTTTGTGTTCTGAATGTTGATGAGTTGAGGCAACAAATTTTATTGGAAGCTCACAATTCTTCGTATTCTATTCACCTGGGAGCCACCAAGATATACCGTGATTTATGGGAGGTTTATTGGTGGAATGGGATGGAAAAAGATATCGCAGAGTTTGTGGCTAAGTCCTAACTGTCAACAAGTGAAAGTTGAGCATCAAAAACCAAGAGGTCTGACTCAATACATTAGCATACCTATTTGGAAGTGGGAATATTTGAATATGAAATTCATTACAGGTTTACCTCGTACTTGTCAACATTATGATTCTATTTGGGTGGTTGTAGACTGAATGACTAAGTCCGCATACTTTTCCTGTGAAAACCTCATTTTCAGCCAATGATTAGGCTGGGATCTTTGTTCGGGAGATGGTAAAGTCGCATGAAGTGTCTTTATCCATTATTTTGAACAGAGGTACTCATTTTACTTCTCAATTTTACAGATCATTTCAGAAAGGTCTTGGTACTCAAGTTAAGCTTAGTACGTCTTTTCATCCTAAGACTGTTGGTCAAGTCAAGCATACTATTCATACTTTAGAATATATGTTGAGACCTTGTGAGATTGACTTCAAGGGTAATTGTGAAGTTCATTTGTCTTTGATTGAGTTTGCCTATAATAATAGTTATCACTCAAGCATTCAAATGGCTCGATTTGAGGCTCTCTATGGTAGAAGGTGTAGGTCTCATATTGGTTGGTTTGAAGTATGTGAGGTCACTTTGATAGGGCCCGAGTCGGTGCATGAGGTTATGGAGAAGGTTTAACTTATAAGAAAGAGTCTGAAAACAAGTTGAAGTCGACAAAAGTCTTATGTGGATGTTAGGAGATGAGAGATTGAATTCGAGGTTGATGATTGGGTTTACTTGAAAATCTCACCTATGAAGGGTCTGATGAGATTTCAAAAAAATCTAAGCTTCGTCCCCGATATGTAGGCCTATATCAGATTTTGAATTATTTTGGCAAGGTAGCATATGATTTAGATTTGCCTTCCAAATTGGTGTCGGTGCATTTCGAGTTTCATGTTTTGATGTTGAAAAGTGTATAGGTTATCCTACTTCGGTTGTGCCTTTGCCTCGAAGATTCGAAGTAAAAGAACCTTCTCTGCTATGGGGGAAGGAAAGAATAGACTAGGGTACGGATTTACGTACTATGGAGAACTACCTAGATTAGAATGATGATTTAATATTTTGTGATAGTTATCATGGATTGAAAAGGGACGGAGTGTTGGTGTTAAGAAAAGTATTTCTTATGAAGAGATTCCAATTCAAATTTTGGATCATTAGGTCCGAAAGTTGATAAATAAAGAAGTCACTTAGGTGAATATCCTTTGGAGGAATCATTTAGTTGAGGGTATTACTTACAAGGACGAAGCTGATATGATGTCCAAGTACCCCCCCCCCCCCCATCTCTTTCCCTCCATTCTGGTTTTAACTTAAGGTATTAGTTCCTCATGGTTTCTCCTTCGAATTCATGTGTTTTAGCTATTCTCATATTTCTATATGCATGCAGGCTCATGAAATCAGTTTTAAAGTTCATGTTTTAGCTTGGAGTAAATTACTCCTTGGTTACATGAATTTTGATGTTACTTGCATTCATGTTGGAGTTGTTAGATCTCATTAATTATTCTATTCATGCTAGAATGATCCCCATTCGATGATGAATATTCTCAAATGAGAGATATTGTAACACCTCAGAAGTTGGTAAGTTGAGTTGGAAATGAAGTTTCTGAAAATGTTTGTTGGTCCATACAAGGTCCTACGGTCCGTCGGTCAGTGACGGGACAAGTGGAAATTTTCAAGTTTAGGAAGATTTTCCACAGACCAATATGACGGTCTGTAGGAACCGCTACGGGTCATGGAAGGTGGCTCTCATAAGGTGAGGTTCCAGAGATGATGAAATTTTGGTTGTTTTAAGATTCTACGGAAGGGTGCATATATTTTGGTTATTTCATGATTCTACTGAAGGGTGCACAAACCGTACAAGCTTATATGGTCCATGGAAGGTGATTCGTGGTTTTTGGATAGAAAATGGCCACCAGAATCTTGAGCTACGGATGACCATGACTCGTAGCTCGTTGTACGGACTGTACATAGGTCCGCAAAAGTCCCTCCAACAGTTTTATTAAGGATTATTTGGGTCTTTTCCTATCGTTGTAATCCCTAAACTATGTCGTTTCTAGACTATTCATGAGCCCTATAACTGAATTTACTCTTCAAAATTTACCATTCACTAAAAACCCCAAAAGCTCCCAAGGTCTTCATCTCCAAATTCTCTCCCAAGGATTCAAGTTGATTTCTAGGGTTTTTCAAGCAGCCTTCTCCAATTTCAAAGCTAAGGTTCTTCAAGGTATGTGGTAAGTTCATCAATGGATCCCTTTTTATTCATTGAGTCCCAAGAAGTTCTCTATTTTCTTTCTATGATTCCAACTCAAATTCTAAGGTTTTGCATGATTTCTTACGGATTCAATTGTTTATGACTAAATTCACTATATTTGATCTTATTATGCATGATTTGATCCAAATTACATGTTTTCAATGATTTATACATGAACTCATGCTATATGATTAGTTTATGATCATGAACCAAGCTTTGAAGATATGCATGTTTGATGAATTGAGGAATTTATGAATTAAGGATGCTTTTATATAAAGTATCAATATGTTTTATGAAAAGGTTTCTTCCAACTGGAGTATTCTCATTATGAAAGATGATCATGATTTGGATACTTTAGATAAGTGTCTTTATGAATAAATTATGAAATCATGATTTCTAAAAGAGTTATTCTATGATATGAAGTTTATGATTGGATTGGTATTACTAGATTCTTACTTTTCCAAATATTATGATTATGATATTTTTATGGTTATTTCCGTTGGGAATTTATATAGCACCGAGTGGACTTTGGGATGTAGGATCTCCCGTAAGTAGAGGCGGAGTTTTGTAGGAGCAATCCCCTTGTCCCTTAACTATGTACCCCCGTAGGACTTTGTCCCAATTGGTCATAGCAAGTGGATCCACCTAAGCTTAAGAATATGGTAATTACCTTTGAAAGTAAAATACCCTCTTTTTGTTGTGGGAGTAGTACTCTGGACTCCATGTTATAGCTCACGTGATTTTTGTCGGTTAACGGTAAACATCCCACAAAAGACTATGGTTTAAAATTATGTTATGCTTTTCAAATATTGCATTGACCTCGTCTTATGATTTATGATTCAAGCCTATCAAGATTTGATATGTTTTATGTCACTCCACGAGCCTACACCCTGGACGTAACTGGCCCTCGAGAACCATTGTTGGCCCCAAGCGAACACTTGGCCTGGCTAGACTCTCAGCGGAAGATTTACTCGACAATAAATGAACCTCAAAAGTAAAGATTTAACTCAATGTCTCAAAATAGATAACTCAGAATATTTTAAAGAAAGCATTCAACTGGCCGAAAGAGGCAACTCAAGTCTTGAACATTAACAATTGAAAATGAAACTGACTTCTCAAAACACTACTGTCTATGAAGCCTCTAAATTATTGAGATGGAAGTCGGGACAAGACCCACGATATCCTAACAGAACTAGAAGTAAATGTGGAACCCTCCGTAAGCAAGGAAGCTCACCAAAGCAAATCTAGAACTATAAGTGGTATCAACTGAGCACCTGTTGATGACCTTGATTACCTATATCTGCATCATGAAAGATGCAAGACAAATGGCGTTAGTACATGGAATGTACGAGCATGCAAGGGGAACTCTAAAGCACAGACTTCAGCTTGAACTGATAAAAAGGGAAGAACATACTCACCTCATCTTGACTCGACTCAACCCAAATTAAGGATACTCAAACTCTGAAATACTCAACTGAGTTCAATATAAATGCAACAATAAAGATGCATTATAAAGAAATCTTTTAAATTAGTAGATCATAACTAAATGTATTTAAAAATACAATAATAGCTCTTTTACTTTTATTTGGGAGATTCTCTAATCGACAACCACCACTATGCGATATGTGATGTTATAACGTCTCGCCCCCACTGTCAGAACTGTCCTATACATTGATGGAGTATAAGACATCCTCAACTAAGTAAATCGACTAAGCTATTATTAAGAAGAAATAAAGAATCATCTAAAAAGTATGACCCTTTACACATCTTTGCATACATGGTTTATGAGGACTCTGAGTTGTTTGAACTCGTCCCCATATCGGTGCTCAAAACTACTCCCAATATTATTACTCATGCTCATATCTTTAAAAATATTTCTTCATCCTCAAACTTTGAGATTATTACTCAAAAGGGTTCTCTTAAAAAGAGATAGTGCTCAAAACTCCTCATGAACTCATTTGAAAATCAAAGTTTCCTCTCGTTTTAAATGTAAAAACATTTACTCCTGAGAATACTTAGTTCCCTTATATTCACTTTTGAAAATATGAAATTAAATCTCCTCATCCTCATACTCAAGTACTCAAGTCTTAAAACAAGTTTTAAAAGTTTGCAGAAGACTTCTCAAATGACTCAAAAGAACTTCCTCAAACTTTACTCTTAACCCTATCTTGAATTTGAATTATGAATTCAAGAGTAATGACTTGGATATTCATGATCTCTCAAGTATTAATAGAGGTTTGAAGTGTGGATATCAATCGGAGAACATAGGTACGTTTCGAGGGAACACACGCGAAAAGGACGGAAGGGTAGGGGACTTTGCGACCCTGGGAAACTGAGTAGCGTGGGGTTCCAGCCCCTAAACTACTGAAGGTGATTTGGGGCGTACTGAGTGGCGTGATGCGCTATACCCAAACCACTGGAAGTGGTTTGGGCCGCACTGAGTGGCGCAACACCCCCACCCTTATTGCCAGCTTTTGACGAATTTTCTTGCTCCAATTTCATGTCTAACTCCCCTAGAATCAAACGATTTTCCTCAAACTCTTCTAGATTCTTAGACCCAACATAATTACAATGAAATCCACTCAAAATTTCTCAAAAATAATACTCAAACACAAGATCCTCTTCTCAAGAACTCAACGAAAGCTCATATTAAAGAATGAAGCACAAACTTCAAGATAATCATCAAGAAACTCAATATACCCAATCTTATGGATGAAATTCATAAAAAAAACTCATGATTGGCGTGTTGAACAAATCCAACACTATGGAAACTTACATACCTTGAAAGAATCAAATTCTTGGCGGAAATCCTCAAAGCTTCGCAAGAATCTTGATTGTTCTTCCTTTTCTCCTCTTGAACTTCTCTCCACAAAACCTTAATCTTTTTTTTGAATGACTTAAACTGATTCAAATCAGTTTATACCCCTAAAAGGGTGAAAAAAACGTTTAAGGCTAATGGGGCAAGGAAAATACCAAAATATCCCTCATTTATTCGGATGAATTTCCTTAATCGGACAGGATGAACTCAAACGGACATATCTCCCTCATCCGAACTAGGAATTTAGCAAACTCGGTGACATTAGAAAGAGGACTCAAATATCTTTCATTTGATAGATTATGGGCCACCTAAATCATCATGTACTGAAAGTTATGGCCATTTGAAAGTTGACGCAAAACTGACAATTGAAGTCTGAATTGCACAAATCTCAAATTAGCTCCTTCCAGTTGCTAAAATTAGCTCTTTCTAAGACCGAGGTGTTACAATATCTCCCCCTTGGAATAATTCATCCTCGAATGAGATTTCTCTAAGTAGAACTAAGGGTGGCAACATCTAACACCCTACTTAAACACCCAACATTCAATTTAACACACATAGCATATCAGTTTAAATATAGTTTTACAAAAAGTCATTACCTTGGTTTGGAATTTTTTCGAAAGTAAATAGATGTGGGTATCTCGTCTTCATATCATCCTCAGCTTCCCAAGTAGCTTCCTCAACAAACTGATTCCTCCATAAGACCTTGACTGGTGCAAACTCCTTGGTTCTCAACTTGGGAACTTGACGATCAAGTATCTCAATGGGAATCTCCTCATAAGATAGGTTGTCCTTAATACCAATACTTTATGTTAGTATGATAAGTGAAGGATCGTCCATACACTTCTTCAATAAAGAAATGTGAAACACCGGATGGACTTCTGCTAACTCTGGTGGTAGCTGCAATTCATAGGATACATTGACAATCCTCTTGGATATCTTGCAAGGGCCAATATACTGGGGACTAAGCTTCCCCTTCTTTCCAAACCTCATAACACCTTTCATGGGTGAAACCTTCAAATAAACCCAATCGTCCACCTCAAACTCCAAGTCTCTTCTTCTAACATCGGTATAGAATTTCTGATGACTTCGCATTTGTTTTCAACCCTTCTTGAATGATCTTCGCTTTCTCCATAGCTTGAAGAACTAAGTTTGGTCCTATCTAACCCGCTTCACTAGCCTCAAACCATCCAATAGGAGATCTACATCTTCTCCTATAAATATCCTCATAAGGAGTCATCTGGATGCTAGAGTGATAAATGTTGTTGTAAGCAAACTTGATGAGAGGTAAGTGATTATCCCAATTACCCTTGAAATTGATCACATACGCCGTCAACATATCCTCTAAAGTCTCAATTGTGTGCTCTACTTAACCGTTAGTATGAGGATGGAAAGTAGTACTCAAATTTACCTTCGAACCCAAACCTTTCTGGAAAGACTTCTTGAATTGTGCGGTAAATTGTGCACCTCTATTTGAAATGATGGACACCAGAACTCCATGAAGTCTGACTACCTCTTGAATATATAATCTAACATAATTTTCTGTTGAATAGGTAGTTTTTACTGGCAAGAAATGGGTTGATTTAGTCATTAGATCTAAAATCACCCAAATCATATCATGCTGCCTACAGACCGTGGCAAACCAGTAATGAAATCAATATTAATCATATCTCACTTCCATTCAAGAAGATCTATGTTCTGATCCATACTATCGGGCCTCTGGTGCTCTACCTTGACTTGTTGGCAATTCGGGAACTTAGCAACGAACTCTGCAATACACCTCTTCATACTACTTCACCAATAGACTTCTCTCAAGTCACGATACATCTTTGTGGAACCAGGATGGATAGAGTATGTGGAGCTATGAGCTTCTTCCATGATCCTCTCTTGGAGTTCATTCACCTTTGGTACACGCAATCTACCTTGATACCTAAATAAACCATCTCCCCCTTGTTCAAAGGTCATCACTTTCTACTTATGAATATTTGCCTTCAATTCAAGAAAAATAGGGTCTTGGTCTTGTTTCTCTTTCACTCCGGACACTAGTGGTGATTCAGCCCCATTCTTCACCACTACTTCTCCTTCATTGGAATCCATTAACCGAACTCCCAATGGTGCAAGTCTGTGCACTTTTTTGGTTAACTCTTTCTTGCCTTCCTCAACATGGGCAGTACTACCCATAGACAATCTGCTCAAAGCATTATCAACAACATTAGCCTTACCTGGGTGATATAGAATACTTATGTCATAATCCTTGAGTAACTCCAACCACCTCATTTGTTTGAGATTAAGATCTTTAGGACTGAATACATACTGAAGACTCTTGTGATCGATGAACACATCATCATGAACACCATAGAGCTAGTGACGCCATATTTTCAAAGCAAATACTACAAAAATCAACTCTAGATCATGATTTGGGTAATTCTTCTCGTGAATCTTAAGTTGTTTGGAGGCATAAGCTATAACTTTTCCATTCTGCATCAATACACAACCCACTCCAACTCTAGATCCATCAAAATACACAACAAAGTGTTGTGTACCCTCTTGTAAGGTCAATAATGGGGAAGTAGTCAACCGCATTTTCAATTCCTGAAAGTTTTTCTCACAAGCTTTCGACCATTGGAACTTTGTTGTCTTCTGAGTCAGCTTTGTCAACGGGCACAAAATAGATGAGAACCCCTCCACGAATCTTCTATAATAACCAGTTAACCCCAAAAAACTCTTAATATCAGTTGGAGATGTGGGTTTGGGCCAGTTCTGCACTGCCTCAATCTTCAGAGTGTCAACTCGAATCCCTTTACCAGAAACAATGTGGCCTAAGAATGCCACTTAATCGAGCAAAAACTCACACTTGGAAAATTTGGCATACAACTCCCTATCTCTAAGAGTTTGGAGAACTACTCTGAGATGAGTAGCATGATCCTCTTCATTCCTCAAATAAATTCGAATGTCATCAATAAATACGATAACAAACATATTAAGATAAGGCTTAAACACTCTATTCATAAGATCTATGAATGCTACAGGAGCATTGGTCAAACAAAAAGACATGACTACAAACTCATAATGACCATAGTGGGTCCTGAATTCTGTCTTCAAGATGTCACTTTCCCTTACTCTCAACTGATGGTAGCCAGATCTAAGGTCTATCTTAGAAAAATAAGTGGCACCCTGAAGTTTATCAAATAGATCATCAATTCTCGGAAGGGGATACTTATTCTTTATGGTAACCTTAATCAATTGGCGGTAGCGAATACACATCCTAAGAGAACCATCATTCTTCCTCACAAATAAGACAGGAGTGCCCCAAGGCGAGACACTTGGTCAAATGAAACCTTTATGTAGGAGGTCTTTCAATTGCTCTTTTAACTCTTTCAACTCAGAAGGAGCCATTCTATATGGTGGAATAGAAATGGTCGAGTATCGGGAAAAATATCTATACCAAAGTCTATTTCTATCTCAGGAGGGACTCTAGGAAGATCATCTGGAAAGACCTTCGCAAACTGACTCACTACTGTACTGACTGAATAGGCGGTGTTTCAACACTAGAGTCATTAACTCAGACTAAGTGATAGATGCACCCCTTGGAAAGTAACTTTCTGGCCTTAAGGTATGAAACCAAACGACCCTTCGGCATTGTTGAATTATTCCTCCACTCAATAACTGGCTCATTAGGAACTAGAACTTAACTACTCAAGCTCTACGATCAGCTGAGGCATAACATGCATGAAGCCAGTCCATACCTAGAATAACATCAAAGTCCACCATATCTAACTCGACTAAGTCAGCCATGGTGTCCTTGTGATCGACAGAAATGGTACATCACGATAAACTCTCTCACCTAAAATAGACTCACAAACTGGTGGGAAAACATTGAATGGCTCAAGAAGTTGCTCGAGAAGAATATCAAATTTCATAGCAATATATGGAGTCACAAAAGATAGACTCGCACCTGGATCAAGCAATGCATATACATAAAAAGTATAGACTTTGATCATACAAGTAACAACATCAGGTGAATTCTCTTGCTCTTGGCGACTGGTGATAGCATACATACGATTTGCTCCCCTCCCCGACCCTGAAGTAGTTCCTCTAAGTGTAGCTCTGTCTAGCGGAGCCACCGAAGAAGATTGAGCTCTACTGCCCTCGTTACCACTACCCTGCCTATTCTTAGGACACTCTCTCATGAAGTCACCTATCTGACCACACTTGAAACAACCAGTGGATCTATTACGACACACTTTTGGGTAGTTCCTACCACACTTAGCATATGAAGGAGTGCAATTTTCCCCTTGTGCCACACTACCTTGAGACTGAGCAGGTCGAGCTCTGAAGTTATGCGAATTCGGATTCTTGAATCCACATCTGTTCTTTAGTGCAGGTGCACTAGCAGATGATGGAGCAGATCCATTTGGCTTTTGTTGAAAAGATGATAGGTTCGCATTACTCTTTTGTCGAATTCTGAAACTCTTCTCTACCTCTCAGCTTATCTTCCTCAACCTGTTGCACATGGATAATAAGCCTTTCTATGTACATGACTCCTATCAACATAGCTGCCTTACCCTCTTTGCTTGACAAGCAAGACAACCCAGACACAAACAAGCTCATCCTGCTCCTCATATCAACAACCATCTCTGGAGCATAACGGGATAGTTGAGTAAACTTGAGGTTGTACTCATGCACACTCATGGATTCTTGCTTAAGAGTGAGAAATTATCTTACATTCTCTTCTCTCAGTTCATGGGGAAAGAAACTCACCATTAAGGCCTTTTCGAACACAGCCCAACTCATAATTGGTGTCCCTTCAGCTCTAATCTTCTTCCATTGGTCGTACTTGACTCTAGCAATACCCTTGAGTTGGTATACAGCTAGTTCCACACATTAAACATCTGTAACATGCATTGCCGCAAATACTTTCTACAACTCTTCCACAAAGATTTTTGGATCCTCAGTGACATTTGAGCCGGTGAAGTTTGGAGGATTCATCCTCAAGAACTCACGGATCCTGGATGTGTCAGCCACGTCCTGTCAAACCCCTCTCTGTTTCCCAGCTTGGTTGGTCACCACTTGACTCAACATCAGGATAGCATCACAGAACTCAGCGTTAGTGACCTCTTCTTGGGGTTGCAGTTCTGGTGCATTAAGGACCCCTTGATCCTGAGGACCAACATTCCTCCTAGTAGGACGACCTCAAACAACTCTTCGTGGAGGCATGATCTGAAAGATACGCGCAAGCACAAATTAGAAAGAAACTTTTATAGAGTTGAACTCTATCGCACGAAAAGAGTATGAAAGAAGTGAGATATTTCCTAAATGTTGTAGCCTCCTAATATAGATGTGGCGCACTTCACACTGATAACTAAGACTCTACAAACACGGCTTCATAGACACCCTATGACTCTTGAACTCTGTGCTCTAATACTAAGTTTGCCATGCTCTGAGCCTACAATCTGGACGTAACTGGCACTCCAGAACCATTTCTTGGCCCTAAGCGAACCCTTGGCTTGGCTCAACTCTCAGCGGAAGACTTACTCGAAAATAAATGAACCTCAAAAGTATAGATTAACCTCAATGTCTCAAAATA
This sequence comes from Solanum acaule, assembly GCA_036250505.1. Lineage (NCBI taxonomy): Eukaryota > Viridiplantae > Streptophyta > Magnoliopsida > Solanales > Solanaceae > Solanum > Solanum acaule. The sequence goes on along the minus strand of JAJOOR010039395.1, from coordinate 5,146 downwards.
GATAACTTCGAATATTTTAAAGAAAACATTCAACTGGCCAAAAGAGGCAACTTAAGTCTTGAAGATTAACAATTTAAAATGAAACAGACTTCTCAAAATACTATTGTCTATGAATCCTCTAAAATACTGATATGGAAGTCGAGACAAGACCCACGACATCCTAACAAACCTAGAAGTAAATGTGAAACCCTCTGGAAGCAAGGAGGCTCACCAAAGCAAATCTAGAACTGCAAGTGGTATCAACGGAGCGCCTGCTGATGACCCTAATTACATGTATCTGCATCATGAAAGATGCAGGCCAAATAACGGCAGTACATGGAATGTACAAGCATGCAATGGGAACTCAAAAGCACAGACATCGGCTTGAACTAACAAAAAGGGACGAACATACTCACCTCATCCCAAATCAACTCAACTCAAGGATATTCAAAGATTCTCAAACTCAGAAATACTCAACTCAGTTCAATATAAAATCAACAATAAAGATGCATTATAAAGAAAGCTTTCAAAATAGTAGATAATAACTCAATGTATTTAAAAATACAATAATAGGTCTTTTACTCTTATTTGGGAGATTCTCTACCGACAACCATCACTATGAGCTATGTGATGAAACAACATCTCACCCACGCTGCCAGAACTGTCCTATACCTTGCCGGAGTATAAGATATCCTCAACTAAGTAGATCTACTAAGTTATGCTTAAGAATCAATAAGGATTCATCTAAAAAGTATGATCCTTTACCCATGTTGGCATACATTTATGAGGACTCTGAGTTGTTTGAACTCGTCCCCATATCGGTGCTCAATACTACTCCCAATAATATTACTCATTCTCATATGTTTAAAAATATTTCCTTATCTCAAACTTTAAGGTTATTACTCAAAAGGGTTCTCTTAAAAGAGATAGTGCTCAAAACTCCTCATGAACTCATTTGGAAATCAAAGTTTCCTCTAGTTTTAAATGAAAAATATTTACTCTTGAAAATACTTATTTCCCTTATATTCACTTTTGAAAACATGAACTCAACCCTCCTCAAGTACTCAAGTCTTGAAACAAGTTTTAAAAGTTTGGAAAAAACTTCTCAAATGACTCAAATGAACTTCCTCGAACTTTACTCTTAACTCTATCTTGAATTTGAATTATGAATTCAAGAGTTATGACTTGGATATGCATGATATCTCAAGTATTAATGGAGGTTTTAAGTGTGGATATCAAGTAGAGAACATAGGTATAATTCGAGGGAACACACGCGGAAAGAAGGACGGAAAGGTAGGGGACTTGGCAACCCTGGTGCATTGAGTGGCGCGGGGTGCCAACCCCTAAACTACTGAAGGTGGTTTAGGGCGCAGTGAGTGGCACGGTGCGCCATGCCCCAAACTACTGGAAGTGGTTTGGAGCGCACTGAGTGGCGCGGCGCCCCACCCTTATGCCCAGTTTTTGACGAATTATTTTGCTCCAATTTCATGTTTAACTCGCCTAGAATTGAACGATTTCCCTCAAACTCTTCTGGATTCTTAGACCCAACATAATTGCAATGAAATCCACTCAAAATTTCTCAAGAACAGTACCCAAACACAAGATCCTCATCTCAAGAACTCAACGAAACCTCATATTAAAGAATGAGGCACAAACTTCAAGAAACTCAACAAGAAACTTAATATACCCAATCTTATAGATGAAATTCGTAAAATAAACTCATGATTGGTGTGTGGGTGAATAAACCCAACACTTTGGAAATGTACATACTTTGAAAGAATCATATTCTTGGCGGAAATCCTCAAAGCTTCGCAAGAATCTTGATTATTCTTCCTTTTCACCTCTTGAACGTCTCTCCACAAAACTCAAGCTCTTTTGAATGACTAAAACTGATTCAAATTAGTTTAGACCCCTAAAAGGGTGAAAAAAAATGTTTAACGCTAATGGGGTAAGGAAAAGACCAAAATACCCCTCCTTTATTCAGATGAATTTCTTTAATCGGACAGGCTCAACTCAAATGGGCGTATCTCCCTCATCTGAACTCGAAATTTAGCAAACTTGGTGGCATTGGAAAGAGGACTCAAAATCTTTCATTTGATACCTTAAGGGCTACCTAACTCATCTTATACTGAAAGTTATGGTCGTTTGAAGTTGACCCAAAACTCACAATTGAAGTCTAACTTGCACAAATCTCAAATTAGATCTTTCAAATTTAGTTATTTCTAAAATTAGCTCTTTCTAAGACCGAGGTGCTACATTTTACTTTATCATGCATTATCATGTTTCAAACATAGCATGTTTCATCTATATGTTTTATGCATTTTCCTCATATTCTATATATTCCAAGTACTGACACATACATTTTCTTATGGCTATATTGTTTTATAATATAAGGTCTGACTTTCCTGTATCTGGTTGTGGATAGTGGATTGATTAGAGGTGCTTAGTAGTTTGATGAGTCCTCATGGTTCGGAGACCTTGCCACCACATGTCTTTCTATTGCTTTATGTCACTTTTAGTTTTAAAACTTATTTCGTGAGCTAGGGCTTGTCGTAGTCACACCATGTTTAGTAGAGGTTTATGTCATATTTAGTAGATTTCTGCTTAATCAGTTGTGTACTCTGATTTTGGTATCATATGTCACTTGGATATTGAGACTTACATTCTACTTTATCTCTTTATTTCTATTATGTTGATTTCTTAGTGTCAAGCTTATGTAAAGTGGCTTATTTAGGGTCTCTCAAGATCCTATTTGTCATGTCACGCCTAGGGGGTAGTTTGAGTTGTGAAAAATAATTAGCAATGATATAATTTTTTGGTAATAGTTATAAGCTTTTTAGTAAAAAAATATGCTATTAACTAAATCTTTTCTACTTTTTATGAAAAATAAATTCTTCACAAATGTTTATGCATTTGGGAATAATTTTTATTTTTGTAGTTAATATAATAATTTTAGAGACAAAGCACTAAATTATCTTTGTGTACTTTTAGCGATCCACATTTAGTGACGACTGATTGACAAATTTTTTTCATCACACAAGATTTTTCTCGATGAAATATGATTTATAAATGTCAAAATCATTTGTCCATAGTAATCAATCTTGTTGTAGTGCATAGTTAGTGTACTGGTGCGGTATCCAAGCCAATTATTAATCACAAAAAATCATGCACAATCACAATGAACAATAGCACTTGAAAACCACAAGTAACAATAACAAATCTATTGCATGATATTACCTACATGATATCATTTCATATGTCTCCCTATGTATATCCGATCATGCATTGCACAAATGATACCACAAATCAGTAGACATGTATACATACATAAACCGAAAATATACAACCATCACCTACCTCGAATAAAGCCTTTTGAAAACTCTAAAGAACCCAAGCTTTTCCCTTTTGAAGTGCCTTGTCTTGTTCTTGGTATAAAGCAAACAATAAAAACAATAATCAGTCACTAATGGTCTATTAATTACCCGAATTATCAACAAATCCTAACCCCAAGCCAATATATGATCATCTTTCCCAACTTAGGGCTTTTTACCATAGAATCGTGTAAAAAACTTTCCTCAAGAGCAATAATCTAGATTTTTAGGCTTAAGGATCAATGCACAAGGTTGGAGAGTCAAAATCTTATATTTATCGATGAATTGGAAAAATGAGTGCAAGTTGCCCAAAATCTCCCCTCCCAAGTCCATGAACAAAAGTGTAGAAAATAGGGATTTTGGAGTTGTTTCTTCATAAAATCATGTTTTGCGCTACTATAGCGGCTACTTACCCTACTTTAGCAGTCAGCACATTACTGTAGAAAGACGTCTCCCACTTATAAATAGGGATAGGTGAAACTTCAGAAACTCAGAATTCTGATAATGATCACTTTTTCACAGCACAATTCATACTATTTACGTCTCGACATATACCTTCCACGTCAAGATCAATTTTGCGAGTTCTACTGACCCAAATTCAATTTCATAAATCCCTAAGTACTCCTTAATGTCTTGGCTACAAGAAATTATCAACCAAACCTCAACATTACACCTCGCCCATTCCAGGATGGTTTTAGACCTCGCCTAGCCCAGATTCCATGTAAGGTTGGCCTAGCATTAAAGAAATAAGTCACTACCCGCGAAAAGTTTCGTGTCCCATTTATTGACATAGTCATAATAACTAGGTCTGATCGTTACATTTACCCCTGCGCCTCCAAAACTATCACCATATCATCAAGATACACCATTTTAACTTTTATTGGCTCGATTCCACCCTTTATTGGCTGTCACACCTTTACAACCCTTAGTTTACATACACACGTTATCCCAGTATGTTACTCCCTACATACACTCCTCATTATTAGGCTTCCACCCTTACATACTTTTCCTTAGTTTACATACACACGTTACCCTAATATGTTGCTCTTTAAATACACTCTTCATTTTTCAAAATTCAGCTGTTATTATGTGTCACACCTTAACACACCCTTACAACCTTTGCCTTTGTTGACATAATCACGTTAAATCCAGTTTTTATGTCATCCTGTAATATGGTGCCTCCATTTGATGTTCATACTAATACATAAAATAATGTGTAACAATCATACAGACAGAGAATTTAGATATATATGTAGGCGTGTCTCGTATAAAATGACAAGATGCCTTTACCATGTAGCGACATGATTGATGAGATAAGCATAGGGGGGGGAGTTTGGACAAGGATTACAAATATTTATATCATAGCTAAAGTGAGTATCCTTGTTCAACTAATTATAATGCTCTAGTTCTAGCATATTTACATAAATATCCTCATGGTCCATTCTGCAAAAGATGGAATTAACACATGAAAATTGAGTGAAAGACTCTTGGTTCTTTGCCATTTCATAAAAAGTAATTTTACACTTTGTACAAGCAGAACAAACACTAAGTATTATATCAAATGATCAAATTGACCTCATTCAATGTCACGACTCGGGAGCACCCCCAAGTCGTAACAAGGCGTACTCGACCCCGAAGGGGTCTTACACAAGCCACATAGTCATTCATTGCATTCAATAATGATAATAGTGCAGAATGAAAAACTTATTTATATCCACACATTCAAACTTCATTAAAACAACTTTAAAAACACACAGCGGAAGTCTAAGTCTCACATGGCCATCTTAGACACAATC
>JAJOOR010039394.1:0-18987 GCA_036250505.1 Solanum acaule | reverse complement strand
ATGAAATGTTTTCTTGGTAAAGAAAGTTTTTAATTCCTTATGGTTTTAGTGTCTATGCGATGAATGAATGCTAAGAGGCTTGTATTAGACCTCTTCAAGGTCGAGTATGCCGGTTACGACTAGGGGGTGCTCCCGGGTCGTGACAAAGAGCTAAGATAAATATGACTAAGAACTAGTCCGTCGAAGTTAAGCTTAGAACCGAGTGGACAAGTGGCGATTACCCAAGTCCCATAAACTATGTGCCAACATAGGATTGTCTAGATAGACATTAGATAGTGGATCCACAATAGCTAGAAGTTCATGGTCTTTATCGTGGCAAGTAGGACACCTCTTTTAGGTGTGGGGTAGACACTAGATTTCATGTTGCTAGCTCACATGGTCTTATATGTTGGTTAAGGCTACTTCCCACAAACAAGTAAAGTTATGATGAACCAAGGTTACTTCAAGAAGTATCGTAAGTATGTTTCAAGATGATATTCACTTGCATTGATCATGTTTTACTACTTATGTTTTCTAACTCTCAAGATGCATGTTTTAGCTTGATCAATGCTTACTCATGAAAATGTCCCATTTTAGAATGTTTTAAATGTTTTATGCATGGCTATCATACTTGGTACATATTTTGTAATAATGCATACTCTTGCCTACATTTCCCCAAATGTAGGGTCCGACAGTCAGGGTTCTCAGTTTCGTGGCAAGATGTTGATTTGAGAGATTTTCGAGCTTTGGTGAGTCCTCATGCTTTGAGGACGGATTTTCATTGTTTTCATCTTTTTTCCTTATTTTCAGTTTTGGACATGATGTATGGGCTAGGCCCAATTTCATTCTATTGTATTAGATGGATATTTAGACAAGTGTTTAGACTTCCGCTTTGCTTTAATAAAACTTTGGACTTGAAATTGTTGTTTTTATTTCCTTTGTTCTATTCTTATGTTATGAATGTTAAGTGGCTTGTATGGGGCCTCACGTGGTCCTATACGTCATGTTACATCTAGCGTGTACCCCTGGGTTATGATGAACCTGGTAATCAGAGCACAAGGTTTAGAATGGTCCTAGGATGTCTCATAAGCCACATCAAGTAGAGTCTTGTTCATGAATGTGAAACGCACCACATTTATCAATAGGTGGCTACAAGATGTTTAGGAAACTCCACTTATTCATTACTCTAAAGTCATGCGATAAAGTTTAACTCTATAAGGTATCTCTCCTAATCCTTACCCGATGCTCTACATGATATGGCTACTCGAAGAGCTTATGCTAGAAGGAATGCGGGAGAGAATGTGAATCAAGAAGCTCCTTCTCAAGCTCTGGTCGACCCTTTGGACAAGCAAGTGACTAATGCGGAGTTCAGGGCTGCTTTTCAAGTATTGGTTCACGCCGTGATAGCCCAAGCCAATAGGGAAGTTGTGGTCCTTGTGAACCCAAATGTGGGTACAGTGGCATCTAGAGTGAGGGACTTCACTAGAATGAATCCTCTGGAGTTTCATGGTTCTAAGGTTGAGAAAGATCCTCAAGAGTTCATTGATGAGATTTACAAGGTGTTGATGATCATGGAAGTAATGCCGATGGAAAAGGCGGAGTTCGCCGCTTACCAACTTAAGGGTGTTGCTCAAATTTGGTTCAATAAATGGAAAGAAGGGAGACAGGAAGAATCAGGTCCTCTTGATTGGGAAAAGTTCAAAGTTGCTTTCCTTGATAGGTTATTTTCCCTTGAGATGAGGGAGGCAAAGGTGCTTGAGTTCATCAACCTTCGTCAAAAAGTATGAGTGTGAAGGAATATGCTTTGAAGTTCACACAATTATATCGATATGCTCACACAATGGTTGTCGGTCCTAGGACAAAAATGAGTAAGTTTGTTTCAGGTGTGTCCCAAATAGTTGTTAAGGAGTGTCGTACCACCATGCTTGTTAATGACATGGACATTTCTCGTCTCATGGTCATGTTCAACAGATCTAAGAAAAGAAACATAAGGAAAGATCTAGGGAGACAAAGAGGACTAAAACCGTTGATGGTAATTTCTCTCATGCAAGGTGTGATGGACATGGTCGTTCTAGATTTTGACAAAGGTTTTCCGGTCAAGGTTCCTCCAATACTCTTACTAGGTTCAACAAAAAGAGGGTGTCTAACCCTAAGCCTCAAGGAGGGAATGGTAGTGGGTCCTTATTGCCTACTTGTGCTAAGTATGGAAGAAAGCATGAGGGTAAATGTCTAGTGCATTCCCATGTTTATTTTGGTTGCGGTAAGATAGACCACAAGATAAGAGATTGTCCTTCAGTTGTTTAGAATGAAGAATATAATCGTCCAAAGGCTAAACCAAATCCTCAATTTGGTCCAAGTGGTTCGGGTTCCAACACTCCCAAGCAAAACCAATTCTATGCACTTCAGACTCATGGTGAGCAAGAGGGTTCTCCCGATGTAGTTACCAGTATGTTAAAAGTCTTCCAACTTCATGTTTATGCTTTACTTGATCTATGTGCTACCTTGTCTTTTGTGACACCATATGTGCCTTTGAGGTTTGATGTTCTTTCAGATATGTTGTTAGATCTGTTTTCCGTCTCTACTCCTAGTGGTGATTCTATTGTGGCTAAGAGGGTCTATAGAAAGTGTCCCGTCTCCTTGTCCCATAGAGTTACTTTTGTTGACTTGGTAGAACTTGATATGCTAGATTTTGATATTATCCTTGGTATGGATTGGCTGCACTTATGTTATGCTTCTATCGATTGTAGAACTCGTGTAGTCAAGTTTCAGTTCCCGAATGATCCTGTCCTAGAATGGCAATGGGGAGATTATATGCCTAAGGGTCAGTTTATCTTTTGTCTTAAAGCTAGAAAGATGATTACTAAGTGTTGCATTTACCATGTAGTTATGGTGAGGGATGTGGATTCGGAAACCCTTACTCTTGAGTCAGTCCCTGTTGTTAATGAGTTTTTAGAAGTATTCCCATATGATCTACTCGATATTCCTCCCGAAAGAGAAATAGACTTCGATATTGACCTTTTTCTAGATACGCAACCCATCTCTATTCCTCCTTACTGAATGGCTCCGATATAACTTAAGGAATTGAAAGATTTGCTGAATAAGGGTTTCATCCGACCGAGTATCTCTCCATGGGGTGATCCAGTGTTGTTTGTTAGAAAGAATGAAGGTTCTCTCCGAATGTGTAAAGACTACCGATAATTGAATAAGGTTACGTTTAAGAATAAGTATCCTCTCTCGAGGATAGATGATTTGTTTGACCAACTTCAAGGGGCAAGTTACTTTTCCAAGATTGACCTCCGTTTGGGCTACCACCAATTGAGGGTGAAGGAAGATGATATTCTAAAAATGACTTGTAGAACCCGATATGGTCATTTTGAGTTTTTGGTGATGTCTTTTGGTTTGACTAATGCTCCAACCACTCTTATGGATTAGATGAATAAGGTGTTTAGACAATATCTTGACATGTTTGTGATTGTGTTCATTGATGATATATTGACTTATTCGAGAAGTGAGGATGATCACATCAATCATCTGAGGATTGTGTTGCAAGTTCTCAAGGACCAACAACTCTTTGTAAAGTTTAGCAAATGTGAGTTTGGCTAAGGTATGTAGCTTTTTTTGGCCATATTGTTTCAAGTAAGGGTATTGAGGTAGATTCTAAGAAGATGGATGAGGTCAAGAGTTGGCCTAGACCTCTATCCCCTTCGGATATAAGAAGTTTCTTGGGTTTAGCTGGTTATTACAGAAGGTTTGTTGAGGGGATTTCTTCATTTGCCTCTCCATTGACAACTTTGACTAAAAAAAAGGTTAAGTTCATATGGTCTGAAGCATGTGAGAAGAGTTTTCAGGAATTAAATGATAGATTGACGTCTGCTCCGGTGTTGACCTTACCGAAAGGGACTGATTGTTTGTTGTTTAATATGATGCCTCGAGAATTGGGTTAGGATGTGTACTTATGCAAAATGGGAAAGTTATTGCATATGCCTCAAGGCAACTTAAAATTCATGAGAAAAATTATCCTACCCATGACCTTGAACTAGCGGCAGTGGTTTTTGCCTTAACGATTTGGAGGAACTATTTGTATGGTGTTCATGTAGATGTGTTTACTAACCACAAGAGGTTACAATATGTGTTTAATCATAAGGATCTAAATCTTCGTCAAAGTAGGTGGCTTGAGCTATTGAAAGATTATGCTATGAGTGTTCTCTATCACCCCAGTAAAGCGAATGTGGTGGTAGATGCTCTTAGTCGATTATCTATGGGTAGTGTTGCTCAAATTGAAGAAGATAAGGAGTTGGTTTGAGATGTTCAAAGATTGGCCTGGTTGGGTGTTCAGTTAGCGGACTCTACCAATGGTGGTGTGATGGTTCATAATGGGTCGGAATCATCTTTCGTGGCGGATGTGAAAGCCAAGCAAAGTCTTGATCCGACTTTGGTTGAATTAAAGGAAGTGGTGCTTAAAAAGTCTGTAGAGGCTTTCTCCTAAGGTGGAGATGGAGTACTTAGATATCAAGGTCGTTTGTGCATTCCTAACATAGATGACTTAAGAGAACAAATTTTATCAGAAGCCCATAGTTCTTGATATTCCATTCACCTGGGATTTGTGGCTAAGTGTCCTAATTGTCAACAAGTGCAAGTTAAGCATCAGAAACCAGGAGGTTTGTCTCAAGACATTAGAATTTTGACTTGGAAGTGGGAAGATTTGAATATGGACTTCGTTGTTGGTTTGCCTCGCACCCGGCGACAACATGACTCGATTTGGGTTGTAGTAGATCTAATGAAGAAAGCGGCTCATTTTATTCCCGTTAAGATTTTTTACTCGTTGAAGGATTATGCTAAGTTGTTTTTGAGAGAAATGGTAAAGTTGCATGGAGTGCCTTTATCCATTATCTCCGATCGTGATACTCAATTCACTTTTCAGTTTTGGAAATCCTTCCAAAAGGGTCTTGGTACTCGTGTTAAGCTTAGCACGACCTTTCATCCACAAACCGATGGACAAGCGAAGCGTACTATCCAAACTTTGGAAGATATGTTAAGAGCTTGTATGATTGATTTCAAAGGTAATTGGGATGACCATTTGCCATTGATCGAGTTTGCATATAGTAATAGTTATCACTCGAGTATTGGTATGGCTCCATTTGAGGCTCTTTATGGTAGGAGGTGTAGATCTCCTATAGGAAGGTTTGAGGTGGGTGAAGTTGCCCTAATAGGTTCAGAGTTAGTACATGAGGCCATGGAAAAAGTACGACTTATTAGAGAAGGGTTGAAAATGACTCAAAGTCAGCAAAAGTCATATGCCGATGTAAGAAGAAGAGATCTTGAGTGTGATGTTCATGATTGAGTTCACTTGAAAATCTCACCCATGAAGGGTTTAATGAGGTTAGGTATGAAAGGGAAGCTTAGTCCTCGATATGTAGGCCCATATCAGATTTTGAGATGTGTTGGTAGGATTGCTTATAAACTAGATTTGCTTAATAAATTGGCATCAGTGCATCCAGTTTTCCATGTCTCTGTGTTGAAGAAATGTGTTTGTGATCCGCCATCCATAGTTCCCTTAGAAATTTTGGGAGTCAAGGAGAATCTTTCCTATGAGGAAGTCCTGGTTGATATTTTAGACCGGCAATTCAAGAAGTTGCTTCCGTTAAAGTGTTGTAGAGGAATAAGTTGGTTGAGGGTGCTACTTGGGAGGCCGAGGCCGATATGATGTCCCGATATCCTCACCTCTTTCCTTCTACCCTTACTCTAGCTTTATGTAATGAGTTTCGCATGGTTTACTCTTTTGAGTGTTATGTGTCTTAAATATTTCCATGATTTCCTTATTTATGCATGTTCATGAAAGCTTAAGTTTTGAGAAAATGAGTCAACTTGGTTGATTTCTATATGTTTATGTGCATTTGAGTATGAGTTGCATATAGACTTCATGATATGATGTTTTGAACATGCTTTAGCTTGGAGTTGATGTTTCCTCCTCGAATATGTGCATTTATGTGATTGCATGCATGTTGGGCTATTAGATTAAGTTCCTACCTTCCTTATGATGTCTTAAATCTCATTCGAGGATGAATTATCCCAAGGGGGAGATAATGTAACACCTCGGATTCGAGAAAGGACAAAATAGCAGTTTTAAGAAGTTCATGGTGCCATCCGACGAAGGCCAACCATGACCTATAGAGTGAACCACAGACGTAGGTATGGTCTATGGATTGGCACCCAAATAGGCTTAAAAGACCACGAACAACAGCCTGGACCAATGGACCGTCGTTGGGTCCACGGTCCGTGGATGAGGTCCGTGGTTTAAGGCCTCAAATCTGAGTTTCAGAAAATGAATGACGGACGTGCAAGATAGACCGTCTGTCAAACCACGGTCCGTTAGTCTGACCCATCATTACTAGCGGCAGTTATTTTTCTAGGGGTAGTTGGGTCTTTTCCTAATTATTTTATCCTAATACTATGTCATTTTACCCTTCACTAAGACCCCTATATAAATGTTTTAACCTCAAATTTCCCCCCAATTGAAATCATTCTCTCAAATTCCTAAAAGAAGAACAAGTTTCCTCTCCAAAATATTTCTCTCTCTAGAAATCTTGCAGAAGAAGGATTTAACCTAGGGTTTCAAGTCAAGTCTTTATTCCTCCATCGAAGATAAGCAATTGGCTTTGAGGTATGATAGTTTTCATCCATTTATTCCTTCCATTCATTGAGTTCCCAAATTCTCCTATTTTCAAAGTTAGAATTCCTCAATTGAGTTAGGGTTTTCTTCTATGTTATGGGTTCTCCTAATTATTGATCTAGTTGATTGATTTATGATCTATGATGCATGAATTGATTTAATCTCATGTTTTTATGATGATCCCCCATGAACCCATGTAATCCCATGTTTTCCTAAGCTATGATCATATAATATGGGTCTTGGATTATGAAAGAAGATTATATGAAATTAAGTATGAAATGATATAATTACATAAAAGTATGATGAATTTCTATGAACCCGTGTCTAACTTATGTTTTCTAGGCATTGATGATTGAAAGTGGGTTTTGAACCTTGAAAGGTGAATTATGGAATTATGCATGTTCTTATGAAATCTATGTAAATTTTTTAAGGATGCTTTGAGATTGAAGTATCAATAATGTTGCTATTGTTGTGTTGTGGAAAGGATTTATCATATACACATGAAAGCATGATTGTGAAAGGTTTTCTCACATTATAAGGGTTCTTAAGGTTGAAAGAGTTTCTCACATAAATTGAACCAATGATTAAGGAGTTATGTAAATGATGAGACAAGAGGCGAGTACCCATGCTCTCTAATTGAGGCAAGATGCGATTACCCATGACTTCCAATGTTAAGACAAGAGGTGATACCCATGTTATATGAAGTAAGGACAAGAGGCGATTACCCATGTTCATTTAAGAGCTAAGATGAATATGATTACCCAAGTCCCATAAACTATGTGCCAACATAGGATTGTCTAGATAGACATTAGCTAGTAGATCCACAATAGCTAGAAGTTCATGGTCCTTACCGTGGCAAGTAGGACACCTTTTTTTGGTGTGGGGTAGACACTGGATTCCATGTTGCTAGCTCACATGGTCTTATATGTCTGTTAAGGCTACTTCCCACAAACAAGTAAAGTTATGATGAACTAAGGTTACTTCAAGAAGTATCGTAAGAATGTTTCAAGATGATATTCACCTACATTGATCATGTTTTACTACTTATGTTTTCTAACTCTCAAGATGCATGTTTTAGCTTTATCATTGCTTACTCATGAAAATGTCCCGTTTTAGCGTGTTTTAAATGTTTAATGCATGGCTATCATACTTGGTACATATTTTGTACTGACACATAGTCTTGTCTACATTTCCCCAAATGTAGGGTCTGATAGTCAGAGTTCTCAGTTTTGTGGCTAGAGGTTGATTTGAGAGATTACTGAGCTTTGGTGAGTCCTCATGCTTCGAGGATGGATTTTCATTGTTTCCAACTTTCTTCCTTATTTTCAGTTTTGGACATGATGTATGGGCTAGGCCCAATTTCATTCTATTGTATTAGATGGCTATTGAGACAAGTGTTTAGACTTCCGCTTTGCTTTAATAAAACTTTGGACTTGAAAATGTTGTTTTTATTTCCTTTGTTCTATTTCTTATGTTATGAATGCTAAGTGGCTTGTATGGGGCCTCTCGGGGTCCTATACGCCATGTTACATCTAGGGTGTACCCCTGGATCGTGACATCAGTGTTGTGGCTATCTATGTTGACGACATTCTTCTTACTGGGAATGACAAGGTAGAGATTGCTTCCCTCAAATCTTTTTTGGATGATCAGTTTAAGATCAAAATTTGGGTGAGGCGCATTACTTTTTGGGTTTACAATTAATCAGATTTCTCGAGGGTTTCTTGGTTACTCAACATAAGTTTCATACTGATCATTACATGAGTCTGATTGTGTTGTTGTTAGTCTTGTATCTTCTCCTTTGAATTACTATTAAACTTGAAACTGACTCGGGGGATCCTCTACCTGATCCAAACTTGTGGGCAAACTGAACTTCCTCCAGCATACAAGACCTGATATCTCTTTCAGTGTCCAACACTTGAGCCAGTTTATGTCCCAGCCTCGGGTCCCTCATTATGATGCTGCTCTACATGTGCTTCGATATTTGGCTGGCACCCCTGATTTGGGTCTTTTCTTCAACAGTTCTCCTTATTTTTCTCTCGAAGGTTATTGTGATTCTGATTGGGCTAGTTGCTCCTCTAGTCACAAGTCCGTTAGTGGTTATCTCTTACTTCTAGGTGGTTGCCCTGTTTCCTGGAAGTTGAGAAAACAACCCAATATTGCCCTATATTCGGCAAAGGCTGAATATAAAGCCCTTCGCCAATTGGTTGCAGAAATTGTTTGGCTTGTTCATTTATTAGTAGAGTGGTTTATTCCTTCTGTTGTCCCTGCTGCTCTATTTTGTGACAACACCTCTACCATTCACACTGCAAAGAATCCTGTGTTCCATGAACGGACAAAGCATATCGAGGTTGATTGTCATTTTGTCCGTGATGTTCTTCAAGATGGTCTCATATACCTTCATAGCATTTCCAGTGGCTCACAGGTTGCTGATGTTTTAACTAAGTCCCTTCATGGTGTTCTTCATCGCACTTTTACTCCAAGATTGGTCTGGTTTCCCATTCCAGCTTGTGTGGGGCTGTTGATATTTAGAAGCTATTAAAAAATATCAATTCTAATATACTTAGTTTCAACTTATTATAGTTTGTACTATATATATAGAACTTAGCATATTGTAAGGACAAAAAACCCTACACAGATGAAATAAAGATTCTTTTTCTCTCTCCATTCCACCGACTCCCTGGAAAGATATCTCAATTTCTCTTCCGAATCTAAAGTGTAACACGTTCTAATTTGTTTGGCTCATAATTCTAAATCTTAATTCATGGGCACTTTTCGAAAATTAAACATATAAAATTAGTAAATGATCATATAATAACTATCTTTAATTTAAAATTATAGAGGTAGGTTATCAATAAAGAAGGTGGGAGATGATATAATTTTTATGCTAAATGGAAATAACTGTAATGATCCTTTACGTCATTTTCTCTGTATTCCATTATTTTCGGCATTTAGAGCTTTCCTATGATGACTCCAAGTCATTTATGATTTGTTGGGACATACAATTCGTTCATTTGGTCGTTCATTTGGTTTTTATGCAAGTTTGCGTGTTTTGGAGCTTTTGAAACTTGAATGCTTGACTTTGGTCAAAACATCAGGTAGGCGACCTCAGAATGCAATTCTCATGATTTCGTTCTCTCTCGAATTTTCAAGTTTAGTCTAGAAGAACCATTGGTTCGGGTCCCAACGCTTCCATGCTCTTTCCAAGCTACCTTATGGATTTTGGCTTAAAATGGAACTTGGGTATGGGACTCAAATTTTGTCGAAACAACCTCCATTGAAAGTTTAGACCTCTCTATTGAGTATGAAATTTCGAATTTTGTGGAGTAGCATAGTTCATTTCCATGCACAGGGTTCCAAACGAATCCTGAGTCCCTATCGGAGCATTTTGCCAATTCCAACTTGAGTTGGTGCAGGTACACCATGCTTTTGTTCACCGTGTTCGCGAAGGTCAAGGAAATTGACCACCACATTCATGGAGCCGAATTTGCGCTCGTGGAGAGCTGGGACCTTGACCCTTACGCGATCGCGGACAGGGTCCCACATTCGTAGAGAAGGGTCAGCGTTGACCTGACCTAGTTGACTACTTCAATTGCGACTCTGGGGTGTGCGTTCATGGAGGTCATTTAACTGGCTTTATAACTGTAATCAGCCCAATTTCAGCATCATTTTCTAACTTTCAAAAATCGAATTCTTGATCAAATGAGCTCCGTTTGAGCTCATTTTTTGTGCAGATTGTTGGAAACTGTTGGTGCTTTGTATTGGAGTCTTTGGAATTGCGTTGAGGGCTCGTGTTAGAGGTAAATACGATGCACCACTCAATCATTTTTTTTAGTTTTCCACCCAATGTCCGGAGCCCACAATGGAACTCCGACTAAATCCGGATCGTGCACTGCAGGGCTCATTCGGGGGTGGCGCTCCCAACAAGATTTTCTCCATACTCAAGGCTCGAACCCGAGACCTCTGGTTAAGGGTGAAGCACTCCCACCAGTGCACCACAATCCATGTTGGTGATGCACCACACAATCTATTTTTACCATGGGTGCTTTGAGATAATATCATTATACTAGATATACTTTAAGAATTATACAAATAATATATCGAATTTAGTTGAATGATCACAAATGCACATGACTCGTTTTTATAAATAAATTTGACACTGCTTTTACCTCAAATATTTCCTTTACCCCCTATTTAATTATTAAATCCAAAACAAATAAATTATATACGTAATTTAGGTTAGAATAACAATACATCAAGTTAAATGTATTTGCTAAAATATTAGTGAAGTTTTTCATTAAAAACAACTTCAAGTTGTCTGTATGGACGTTGAAGTCAACAAGGATGCACATTAAAGTTGAAGATACAAAATTGTGGAGGAAGAGAGGAAGGAGAACACGAGCCTGAATTTAAGTTCTTTGCTTATATTGCAAAGAAATTTAATTAGTTGATTAAAAGATTGTAGGGAAGTGCAAATAGGTTGGATCGTAATTACTACTTTATTTAATGATAAATATTTAAAATAATTATAAATAAATCAAAATAAAGAAGGTAAGTATAGTATTGTAAACCACAAGGAAGTTAGTATTATGGAGAAAAATCTAAGGAAGGTGAAATTATTCCTTAAATATTAGTAGAAATATAAATTTATAGTTTGATAAAAATAATAAAATATTTATATTCGCTAGTGATGATGGAGATAGTTTGTAGTGGACTAGTGGTAGTGATGATTGGTGTTAGCAGTGGTGGCAGTTGTGATGATGGAGGTAGTTGATGCAGAAGTGATAAGTGTGATGATAGTTGGTAGTGATGGCGGTTGAAGAATGTGTGATAGTTGATGATGTGTTTGATAATAACTGATGATGGTGCTAGTCGCAATGGTAGGATTGGTTGGTTGTAAGAACTGACCGCAACAGTAGTAATGGTTAATAGTGGTGCCAGAGGTGCGTTGGTGACAACAACGAATATAATTATAATAAAAAAGGTAGCAGGTGTGGTAGTAAAGGACAATAGTGTTTCACAACTGTAAGAGGGTGGTTGTCTATGATGGTTTGTGATGATAGAGGTAATGGATGGTTGTGACTTGTCATGACCCAAAAACTTGTGGTCATGATGACACCTACCAAGATCCACTAGTCGGTAAGCCTAACTTCTAGTTCGGAACCAATGATAACAGGCTAGGGAGCGAAAGAGAGAAAAAGACAAGTCAAAAATTCTATACATAAGGAGATGAGTCAACTCTGATCACCAATAAGCTCACTCTCTATCTCTGAATGTCACAACAACAACATGAGAATCACCACAGATGATAAGAGCTCAAATCTGCATTAGGGGAAAAGATGCAGAGTGTAGTATGAGTATCAAAACGATGGCTACGCAATACACATCATAGACCGACCGAGCTTGCGATTGCAATAATAAGATAACAAGCGAGTAGAACAAGGTAACATGACGAAAGTAAAGGCATAAATAGACATGCATCGAGGCAAAGCTACTAATGTATTAATGAAAGCAATAAAAATTATCTAAACCTAACTAGACCACCATAAGCCCAAAGGTACATACAAAAGCATTACAAAAATAAATAAACAAACAATAACCCAGTCGAAGCCCCCATAAGCCCAATTGGTACACTCAAAGGCTATACTAATAGGCAAAATTATGAAATGAACCCAATACATCGAACCTAGCCTCTATCAGTATCTTGCATCGGAATAGCTAATCTTTCCCAAAATCTTACATCGGAAAGCCTTATCAGAACTTAACACTCCCTGAATCTTATGTCGAAACGACTAGTCCTCTCCAAAATCTTACATTGGAAAGCCTTATTTGAACTCAGCAGTCCCTGGAATCTTATATTAGAGAGGTTAGTCCCACCTGGAATCTTACATTGGAATGGTCACACAAATACCTAGCATCTCCCATAATCTTACATCAAATGAGCTTTATAGAACCCTAACATATTCCGTAATCTGACATCGGAATAGCCACAATACTAGTTAGACCCTCTCGAAATCTCACCTCAGTTTAGCTATAATGCAAAAAGAAAAAAGAGGGATCCTGAACGAGTCTAGATAACCACTCAATGCAACTAACCAACCATAGATACTAGAAGGGCTACCCGATGATCACACCCTAACCTAGAGGATCGCGTCTAGCCCCACCTCAAAACCCGAAATAGTCCCGCGGGCTTCGAAAATCAACTTCTAAAGAAAATCTACCAACCCTTAGCTAAAACTTGTCTACAACAACACTAAGGCCATTCTAGCCTAAGCTCAACTCACGGGCACTAACGAATATCAACAAAACATAGAAATCTTAACAATTACACGAAAATAACCAAAATAAGGTCAAGGCAACACAATTACCACGTAAACCCCAAAACATGCTTGAAACTAATCTCACACTTGGCTAATTAACGTGCTAGCATAATCACAAACAAGGTCTAAGGATAGTAAGTTGTATCCTATGTCGAAATCGATCACACGTGCTCCAAAATCTATAAATCAAATAATTTCCCTTACTAGCCACCTCTGAATAATGCAACACTATCATATTAATGATCCCAACATCAATACAGTCGTTTAGACACCCAATTCATAATAATTTAAGACGAAATTAAATATGTGCCAAAATAACATTGTGGGACCCGCACAAAGAATCTCAAAATTGGTTCTGTCAATGGATCCCAACTGGCTCAAGAAGCTTGTGCCCTGAAAATGGGCTTCGAAATGCCCCAAAACAGACCATACATCCAAACTTTTAGAGTTCACAATAAAGAGTCACAACGGATGAAATTCAAAAGAAACTTACAGATATACGCAACAATCACGGGTCTACTAACATCCCAACACTATATACCGGCTAATACCAGCAGTAAGCAACAATTACCACTTCAAATTGAGTTCACAAAGTCTTTCTATGGGGGAAATCATAATGAAATGAATGTTGAAAAAGTAGATTTTAACTAGCAGTAATGGCCGCAAAAGTGAGAACTTTTCCGCTTAAGAGGCCCCGCTAAAGAAGTGTCATTATTACTAAAGTGGTTAGGCTCTTGTTGTAGGCTTCTCTAAAGCGACTCGTTGAATGCTAAACGATCATCGCTAAGCATTTAAGTGATGCCAGGTCTCTAAAACATCTATATCATTGCTGGAAAGGCCCGCTAAAGAGGCTCCCTGGATGCTTAAGATGTGTTAGGACCGCTTAGGCGGCTACACCAGCATCAGGCACCTATAATAACTAGCTAAGTCCCAACGGACTCCACCCGGGTGCTTGAGATTGGCTCGAAAACCCTGCCTACAGATGAACTATGCTACCCCACTAAATTCAGAATTTCAAACTCAACGGAGATGTCATAACTTCCAACGGAGGTTATCTTGACAAAAAGTTGATCTTACACCCAAGGCTCCGTTTCTGCCAAAAGCCACGAGGTTCCTCAAAATGAGTCTAGAAGCCTTGGGACCTGAATCAATGGTCCTACTAGATCAATCTCGACGTTTCGGAGCTAACAAAACTACCATAATTGCATACTAAGACAATTTACTTGAATTTTTTACCGAAGTTAACCGTTCAAGTTTCAAAAGCTCCAAAACACGGAAACTCACATAAAACCCAAACGAATGACCAGGTGATCAAATTGTCAGTCTCAGCAAATCATAAATCACTTGAAGTCTCTATAGAAGAGCTCTAAACGTCAAAATATCACAAAATAGATAAAATGACCTAGAGGGTAATTACATGACTGATGGATGACAATGATAGTGATGGTTAATAATGGTGATGGTGATTGTGTTGGAAGATGTGGTTAGTAATGATGACTGGTGTTTACATTTGGATAGAGTCATGGTGAAAAATTTTCACACAATAATATCTAAATGAAATTAAGAGTTCAAGATCTGAATGATTAAGATCTATTCATATCAAATAAGTGTTTAAATCTTAGGGGTTGTTTGGTAGAATGTATATGAATAATGCTAAATATAGTGTATTAGTAATGCTTGCATTAGCAATGCATGTATTAGTTATGATTGCATTAATTATACATGGATTATTTTTATGCATTATTTGGTTTGATGCATTAAAAATGACATCCATTGTAGAAAAAAATTATTTACAAAGATACCCTCCACTATTATGGTGGAAAAGATGTAAAAAAGGTTTTGAGGGACAATTGAGTCTTTAATCGTGCTAATTCATGCATTAAATCTATTACATTGCTAATACCTAAAATTTCATGGTATTAATAATACACACCTTAATACACAATAGAATGTATACATTAGTTATACATAGATTAAAAAAGAGTATCAAACAAGGTACTAGTAATACTCAAGGCTAAAGCATGCATTATTTTCCTGATACACTCTACCAAACAACAGGTTAGTATAAACAAATTCACTTGAATGAAGGTAATTTAATTTACCTTTGTTTTTTCAAGAATTTGAGGTGATAAATACAATGATTTTTTAACTACAGGCATTTAATTTACTTGAATTGTTTCTGTGAGAAGTGAGAACAACAATAATGGAGTCAGATGTTTTCTTTGATGACTCGACGACGACACACCAATTGGATTGACGGTCTATTTCTAATTGTCACGTTGTATTTTTTGAAAGTCCATTTGACTAATTTTAAAAGTTAAATTAGATTATATTAATTCGATATTTTAAACAAAAAATTTAGATATTAAAAAACTATACGAAAAGTGCTATAAATTGCATTTTTTTGCTCATCAATATGATTAAAAAATACATCGTAAATGTTAATCAAAATTCTTATAGTTTGACTCTAAAAAAGAAAATTATAACAATTAAAAGTGGATAGAGGTAATAATTTCCATGTAGAGCAGTACCCTAACAGCTATAAATATCAAATACGAATAATTATTTTTCAATGATGATGTATTAAACAAAATAAGTATGCATTTGTTTACATGCTTAAATCTTGGTCAGCCTATTTTTAAGACACTTTGTACTTGGCTTAGATGCAATCTAGGTTCATTATCTCTCTACTGCAGTTTGACTTCAATATTTTTTATACAAATAGGCAATATTTCCCTTTTCCCAAATCTTTCCATGAATTCATCACTATCTTTATCTTGTAGATATATATACTATTGGCTTCATTATTTTGATTCTTACTCTCCGTTCACTTTTATTTGTCACATTCGTACTTTACATATATATGATGAAATATTAGTAAAACCAAAAAAGTTGGCATCTTTTATATATGAGTTATTAGTTTATTACAAAGTTACTAATAAGATATCTTGATTGAGGTGATAGCTAGAATTCTATTTCTAGGAAGAATTGGGAGCGCACTCTTGGTTGAACTCGAACCAAAATGGTAGATGTTGACAAGGGTTGACAATATCAAAATGCCAGGTAATGCTACAATAAAAATAACTTTTAGCAGATACACATTATGATCAAATCTATATACTTAAAGGGCTCCCTAACAAATGTAACTCTGTATCTAGAGGAACTTGAATCTGAGACCTCTAGTAACACATTATGATAAAGTCTTTACTTAAAGCGCTCCCTAACAAATGTGATTCTATACCCAGAGGCATTGGCGGAGTCAAGAATTTCACAAAGGGTGTCCAGAAATAACACAATAAAAGGAACACTTCCTCATTCCAAGGAGGTGAAACCATTGGGCTATAACAACTTGTTATGATAAGGGTATCCAAAATATGTTATTTAATTATTTCGTGTATAATTTTACTTGTATATACGGTATTTTTTTTCGGAACCCTGACCACCATGTGGTTACGCCACTGCCTAGAGGAACTTGAACTCAAGACCTCTGATTAAGGATGAAAGAGTACTTATCACTTTATCACAACCTAAATTGGTGGGTATATAGTATTAGTATAATAAACTAGAATAGAAGAATTATTATTATAAGACAATTAAAGTGTAGAGGAAGTGTAGTTATAGGTTTGAGGCTCTCTCTTTGTATATTTCTAAAGGAGAAGGCTTCAATACTTTTGGATTCATTGTATCAAGACAAAACAGATATTGATCAAGGTGTCCATTATTAATTAATGCCAGGTATTATCATACAGTGTAATATTTATTTTTCATTAATTTTTTTATACTATTTGTATATCGATCTGCACGTTGAATTCTTTGTTTTCTCATCACTCACAAGTCACAATAATAATGGAGTTTGATGTTTTCTTTTACTCTTCTTTTATTTTTTCCCCCACACACTTGATGTATATAGTTTGATGTTTTATTTCTTGACTCTCTTATTTTTTCTCTTAATCAGTTCACCACTTTCAAAAAAAATCATATCATATTTACCAAGGGTTTCTTCACTAGGTTTAATGCAAGTATATCTACAATTTCATCACTTCCATTATTTTCTCAAATGAGAACAATGATGGAGTTAGATGTGTTCTTCGTGAGTAGGGGTGTATGGTACGGTATTAAAAATTTCAGTTTCCATAAGTTTAGTTTTTAGTTTTAAAAAATATTATATCAATATCATATTAAATAATTCGATATATATCGGTATTTTAAATCTAATTTAGATATTTTGGATTAATTAATAATCATAGTTTATTAGACTTTAAATTACATATACGCATATAATAGAGAACTATGATTTTGAATTTCAAAAAATGTCTTAATCAAATTATACATGATGTAGAAATATTCAAAAAAAAGTGCAAGTAATTTCCTTTGTTAATCAATTACACAAAAAAAGACATTTCAATAAAAGATAGAGCAAGTAAAGTTCTAACATTTGTATATATAATATTATACTAATAGTTATATATATATAATACATCAATTCTTCATATTTTTTTCTTCATCGAATCTTATTTTCTACTCTATTTCGTTTACAACAATATCGTCTCTTACATGTTTATGGGTTATGAAACATGTGTAATTATTTAATAAGTAGTAGATAACTATTTTTGATGTCCCAATTTATGTGTCAACTTTCATATTTTAGAATCAAATCAGTTTTTTATCTACCGTAATTTTTTCATATACCATTTAAATATCTTGAATTATCAATTATCGTGATTTATAGTACTTTTACGTAGTTTTCAAATACGTAAATGTTATTTCAAAAAGCTTAAAGATTTATTTCAAAAAGCTTAAAGATTTCATACCTGAATTCACGGTCAAAATTAAATTATTTGATTCTCAAAATTTAAAGTGCCACATAAATTGAGACTTATTAGTGAGCAAATATTTAAAAATATTATATTCATAAAATAATTTTATTAATGGATTATTGAATTGTGACTTGTTTGTTAATTTATTAACTTGTTGGAAACACGCAATAGAATATTAGAGTTATATTATTTAATTTTGGATTATTCCAATAAGACTAAAATGCCATTTTCTGATTTATCTGAAACTTGATTTCCTCTCAAACAAAAAACTCACTAATGTAAAAAAAAAAAAAAGTTTTTCAAGAAGAAAGAAAAAAGCATACTGTAGTATTAAAAAAGATTTTTTATTCATTTACTTGTCAAAAGATCATCCAACATGATATTTTGAGCTGTTAGGATGTTGCCTTATTCATATTATATGTTAGAATTTTTGAATTTATGTCAAATTTCTCAACATTTTCTTTAAATTTTTAATTCCTAATTAACTATACAAATCATTATATTGAAAGATAGGTAACAATGCCCATAAAAAAGAATAAAAAAATATACGTTTTAATTAGTTAAAGGCTAAATATATTGAGTCATTTATTCGAAAGTTGATATCTTCATATCAATTTTTTTAAGAAAAAAACTCACTAATGTAAAAAAAAAAAAAGTTTTTCAAGAAGAAAGTAAAAAGCATACTGTAGTATTAAAAAAGATTTTTTATTCATTTACTTGTCAAAAGATCATCCAACATGATATTTTTGAGCTGTTAGGATGTTGCCTTATTCATATTATATGTTAGAATTTTTGAATTTATGTCAAATTTCTCAACATTTTCTTTAAATTTTTAATTCCTAATTAACTATACAAATCATTATATTGAAAGATAGGTAACAATGCCCATAAAAAAGAATAAAAAAATATACGTTTTAATTAGTTAAAGGCTAAATATATTGAGTCATTTATTCGAAAGTTGATATCTTCATATCAATTTTTTTAAGAAAAAAACTCACTAATGTAAAAAAAAAAAAAGTTTTTCAAGAAGAAAGTAAAAAGCATACTGTAGTATTAAAAAAGATTTTTTATTCATTTACTTGTCAAAAGATCATCCAACATGATATTTTTGAGCTGTTAGGATGTTGCCTTATTCATATTATATGTTAGAATTTTTGAATTTATGTCAAATTTCTCAACATTTTCTTTAAATTTTTAATTCCTA
>JAJOOR010039393.1:0-22696 GCA_036250505.1 Solanum acaule | reverse complement strand
AGGATAATAGGAAAATTAACCTTTTTTTATAATAATAAAATTGTCCCTAATTAATACATTTAATAACTAAATAATTTTTGGTATATAAAATATAGTCATTAGTGGCAAAATTAGATTTTGTTCAACTACGAAGTGCATATAATTTTAATCAGAGCAGCAGCTTGTGGACTGTGCTGGAGCTTTAGACAACCATGGGTGCAATGGAGGGCTTCCATCACATGCGTTTGAGTACATTAAATACAATGGTGGTCTTGACACTGAAGAATCATATCCATACACCGCCAAGGATGGCATATGTAAATTCAAACCAGAAAATGTTGGTGTCAAAGTCATCGATTCAGTCAATATTACCGAGGTAGTATTAATTAATATAACATACACATGAGTTGGTTTTTCATTCATAAATTAAACATGCCTAGCTAATTAAATATATTACAGGGTGCTGAAGATGAACTGAAATATGCAGTTGCATTGATTAGGCCTGTTAGTGTTGCTTTTGAGGTGATAGATGGTTTTAAACAGTACGAGAGCGGAGTTTACACCAGCACTGAATGTGGCAACACTTCCATGGTAATTAATTAACCTCAAATAATATGTAGCTAGCCAATATAGGATGACGATGTTAAATTAATTACAAACATATATGTACTCATCATTATTGGCAGGACGTAAACCATGCTGTTCTTGCTGTTGGTTACGGTGTTGAAAATGGTGTTCCTTATTGGCTCATAAAGAATTCACGGGGAGCAGATTGGGGTGACAATGGATGCTTCAAAATGGAGATGGGAAAAAACATGTGTGGTGTTGCAACTTGCGCATCCTTCCCAATCGTATCGTTGCCTAATTAACACTTTCATATTTATATTCACGTATCCATTACTAAAATAAAACAACCGAGATATCTATGTGTGTGCTTTGCACCAGTATATTAAGAATAAATATGGAAAACGGTCATATTTGACCTTTTCTTTATTTTCAGTAATAACGTAACCTATATTTATCCTTCGTTTTGTTATACTTTTTCAATATATTTACCTTTTTAAATTCAATTTTAAGATTGATAGAATACGTGCGTTCACTATCCCAAGTCCCTTGACAAGAATAGTATTGACGAGTAAATAATAACAAGAACAAAACACAAACAGTTTATGTGGAAACCTCCTTGCGATCAAGGGAGTAAAACCACGACCTGTCTCACAGAATTTTCAACTGTTTCCACTAATCTCTTCAAGCAAAAGTGAAACCCAGTTACAGCCAAAGTGAGAAGAAGTTATTAATCTCACAACTAAGTAATAACTCTATTACTTACTGAGCCTAAGCAGATACCACACTGCCCACTAAGTTATCACTACTAGACAACTTAGAATTCAACTAAGCAGATACAACACTGCCCACTAAATCAACTAAAACATAGATGACTTAGAATTTGACTAAGCAGCAAACAATGTTGCTCACTAAATCAGTTACCCTTAACTGATTTAGACTTTTACAAACAACCACAAGATTTGAATCCTTTATAGATTAGGAACAAATTTACAATGCAAGTACGGAAGATATAATCCTAAGACAACTAGATAGCTTCTTCGCTCTATCAGGTCCCTGTTGTTCTTGAGGATGATACTTCACTTGAGTGTTA
This sequence comes from Solanum acaule, assembly GCA_036250505.1. Lineage (NCBI taxonomy): Eukaryota > Viridiplantae > Streptophyta > Magnoliopsida > Solanales > Solanaceae > Solanum > Solanum acaule. Next base: position 21,060 of record JAJOOR010039393.1, on the reverse strand, counting down.
GCCTTTGCAAGAGTTCTTGAGAGTTTTTCAAGTTGCAAAAACTAAGGTTGTGTCTATTGGACATAATCTTTACGAAGAATAGACGCAACCTTCAAGGCCATGCCATTGGTCGAGGTTTCTGCCACAGTTGGAGATTGTGCACCAACCAATAGTACTTTTTCCAACTTGGCATTTGTGTTGTATACTGTCACAAGGATCAGGTCCCTTTACAAGATCCCATGGTTTGTCAAATTATCAAAACTACAAATAACATTTTCCCCCTTTTTGATGATGACAAACGTCACACAAATGCATTCATTCTTCCATTCCCCTTGTCAATTAGACCCTTATTCATTCTTTCATTCCCCCTGTCGATCATAGACCTCTTCCGCCAACCTAAGTAACCAACATTATCCCCCTTTTGGGAATCATAAAAAAGAGTGCAGTAAACTAGCATAACAAGTAAGATCATAGCCAAGGGCAACACCAACATGGTCATAAAACAGGTTTAGACATAAATTAGGCACAACAAAACAGGAATCAACTTCATTGCACAAAAATCAGCAGTCAATACATTAAATTTAAACTGAAATAGAGAACCCTGGACACTGTCCACGCAAAAAAAGACGCAGGAAGGGACGGGGAAGGACTATGAGGAAGGAGGCAGATGAGAGAGGGACTTAATAATAAGAGTAAGCCTAGCATTTGCTTCATCATTATCCTTGATCAATTTCTCTTGTAGGGCAACATTCTAAGCTATGAGCGCATCAGTTTTCTTCCTCAGCTCATTGACCTCTGCAGTACCAGGTCCCTCAGACTGCACTTTGAGTAACTCAGGCTTCAATAAGGCAATCTCCACATCTTTGTTGCTCACACGCACAATCATCTCCTCCAGCTCGTGCTTCAACTGATCTTTTTCCATTACTAACTGAGATATCTTGCTCAGTGGACCCGTCTTTCCTTCAATACACTCACATTCCACCAGAGTAGTAGTCAGAGAGAAAGATTGCTTAGCAGTTCCAATTTTACCTGTTCCCACTGGAATGTTCAGATGATGGAACACCTTGGTCAAGAAATAGCCATATCCCATGCAATGCTTACCCTTGTGTTCAATCACTGACTTGTACATATGCTCTTGTATGAGGGCTGGAAGATTTAGGGGTTCAAACTTGCACAGTGATTCCATGATGTACAGATCTGTTGCAGATGCAACTGTCCGCTTTTCTATCCGAGGAAGAAGCACTTTGTTGAAAAATTTAAACAGCAGCTGGTACTCTCATTTCATGAGTTTCTTTTGATCCCCAGCACAACGCATGTTAGGGAGTTTGGAATATTAACGCATGTTAGGGAGTTTGGAATATTCTTTCACAAACTCCTGTGTGCAAGATTTTTTGACTATGGACCTGATCCCTTCTCTGGGAACTTCCAGTATTTGTCCCAGAAGTTCCTCATCCATCTGTAAACTTTTGTCTCCTACCTTGGTGTTAATGCTACCATCCTTTGCAAATTCTATATTATAATAGAACTCTCGAACCTCCTCCTCATGTAGAACAAGAGTTGATCTTGAACAAGTGAGTCCACGAATGAATTTCCACAGAATCATACAGGGAATCCATACTTGGCTTGGTAATGATATCAGGATCAAACACCCGTCCTCCTAGAACCTTCTGTAGACGCAGATTGTTAACAATTGATTGTTTGCTTACTGCGTGGTCATCCTTATTCCTTTTGGGACCTGGTCCCTGTGCAAAGGCTTGCTTGATAACATGAGAGGTTTCTCTCTTCTTCTTTGATAGTTCCCTCCTCCTGTGTGAATCGTTACCCTGTTCTTTTGTAGGGTTAACCTTCTTGACCGCAAATGCCTTAGATTTTCTTGTACTTATCTTCTTCACTCGTTTTCCCTTTTTCTATCTAATATCACCCAGGGGAGAGTCTTCCCCCACACATTCATGTTCAGACCCTTCAATGGAGACATCCACTACATCAGCAACATGCATCTCAAAAACCACATCACCAGATTTTCTCTTCCTTCGATTTTCCACCGTAGTAGTTTCGTTGGATTTCATAGCATCTCCCATGAGTTTTTGGGAGACAGCTCTGGTAAAGGGTCTCCTTTTAGTAGTTTCTTCAGTGACCTTTTCTTTTCTCTTTGTGGAGATAGTGGTCATTCTCCTTTACACGAACCACTTGAGAGGGACGTTGTCCTCATCAGCGTCAGTAGAATCAGAAGATGGATAGACACCAATCTTAAAAGTTTGGTTGAATACTGGTTTAGAACCTCCAAGTATTTCATCCACAAAGCTTCCTCATTCTTCATTCATTGCACCTTCTCTCATTTGTGCTAGACTCTCGATAACCAGGCTTTCACTGGCAGCAAGAATGTTTGACTCAGAGAACTTAGTCTTGGGAAGATCACCTTCAAACATGTGGTCAGATAACATTATTGAATAGGGACCAGGTTGAAGTGAGGTTGCAGGAGATCTATGGGAGACAGAGGAGTAGGGGGACTGGCTTCTGCAATGTTGATTGGAGAGATGGTCGACATTTTTGACGGAGAAGGAGTATCAGATGATGTATAAAATACCACTGGATCTATTACATTTAGGGAGTCTAGCATTTTATTTGAGGAAAAAGGTGACTGAGACATGTTAGAGAAAGAAGTAGAAGGATATTGGAGAAAGAGAGAAATATTAGGGCTTTTGGCGAAGAGCTTTGGGAGAGATGGAGTTTGAAATGCGAGGAGATGGAGTGAAAGAAGGTTTGTATAAAAAGAAATGAAACGATGTGTTAGGTCCTTGAGTAGACGCGTCGCTTGGACTTAAAGCGATGGGACAACGGTCAGAATGGCCGATGACTGACACGTGGAGATCTCAACGGTTCTCATTCATCAGTTTAAAAAAAATGTAGAGAATACTAACCTTTGGAAGGGACCAGGTCCCGATCTGCATGCGAAATTTGATTCCTGAATGGTTTTGACCATTCTTTGCTCCTGTGATTTCCATGAGGGTATACCTGCAGAAGCTACATAGTTGATCTCACTTAAACAACACATTACTAGTAATGAGGATACCTGCCCTCCTGATCATAACAAAAAAAAGATTTGGTGCCTTTGGATGGGATTAGGTCAGTGTATGCTCATCATTCCCAACTTCAGCCTGTTACTCTCAAGTTGATCCTTGCTGAGGGCCTTTGTAAAAATATCAGTGATCTGATCTTCAGTTCTGCAATACTGCATGCTAATGTTCCCCTTTTCAACATTGTATCTCAAGAAGTGATGCCCAATATCAATGTGTTTTGTTCTTTTGTGCTGAACTGGATTCTTTCCCATGTTGACTGCACTGGTATTGTCATACATGAGAGGAATAGTATGGATGTGTACTTTAAAATCCTCAAGTTGTTGCTTGATCCATAGTACTTGAGCACAACAAGATGCAACAATCACATATTTAGCCTCAGCTGTTGAGAAAGCTACTGAGTTTTGTTTCTTGGTTTCCCAAGAGATGAGTGAGGATCCAAAGAAGTGTGCCATTCCAGAAGTGCTCTTCCTGTCAGCCTGATATCCTGCAAAATCAGCATCTGCATACCCTACCAGTTCAAAGAAGTCACCTGCTGGATAGAAGATGACCATGTCCCCTGTCTTCTTTAGATACCTCAAAATTCGCTTGGCTGCTTTCAGATGCGATTCCCTGGGATATGCTTGAAATCTTGCACACATTCCTACACTGAAAATGATATTAGGTCTACTTGATGTGAGATACAACAGTGATCTAATAATACCTCTGTACATGGTTTGATTTACTAATGGATCAGCCGCATTTGCTCCCATCTTTGAGTTTGTACCCATGAGGGTATCAATAGGCTTAAAGTCAACCATATTAAACTTCTTTAACAGCTCCTTTGTGTACTTCTCATGACAAATTGAGGTGCCACTTGAGGTTTGCTTGATCTGTAGTCCTAAGAAGAAGTTCAACTCTCCCATCATGCTCATCTCGAATTCATTCCCCATTAGAGTAGCAAATTTTTCACACAGATATTCAGAGGTAGCTCCAAAAATGATATCATCCATATACACCTGGATGATGAGCACTTCCTGTTCCCTTTTCATTAGAAATAAGGTGTTGTCTATTTTGCCTCTTTTGAATCCATTATTCAGAAGAAATTTGGACAACCTTTCACACCAAGCTCTAGGAGCTTGTTTCAAACCATATAGAGCCTTATTGAGTTTGAACACATGGTTTGGGCAGTCAACATCCTCAAATCCAGGTGGCTATTTCACATACATTTCTTCCTTCAGATCTCTATTTAAGAAGACACTTTTGACATCTATTTGGAAGAGCTTGAATCCCATAAAGGCTGCAAAAGCTATAAGGATTTTGATAGCCTCCATTCTGGCAACTGGAGCAAAGGTATCATCATAGTCGATGCCTTCTTCTTGATTATAACCTTGAACGACCAGTCTAGACTTGTTCCTCGTGATAACTCTATTTTCATCAATCTTATTTCTGAATACCCACCTGGTCCCTATAATGGTTCTGTCTGCAGGTCTGGGACCAGGTACCACACTTTGCTCCACTCAAACTGATGAAGTTCCTCTTGCATTGAATATACATAGTCATCATCTATCAAGGCCTCTTTCACATTTTTAGGCTCAATGGTTGATATGAATGCTGAGAATGCAACCAGATTTCTAGTCTTGGATCTGGTTTGCATTCCAGAATTCAATGGAGAAATGAGATTTTCAAGGGGGTGAGATGATTTATGCTTCCATACTGATTTAGAACTCAGGGGTTGAGGTTGATCCATCTGTTCTTCTTCATCTTCAGAATCATCATTATCAGGGTAGGGTGATTCCTCATGATCTGCATTGCTGGATGGACCAGGTCCCTTGGTGGACTGATCAACATCATTAATCTTCCCTGATGGACCAATACCAGCACCATCAGATTTTTTGACTTCCTTCAGCTTCTGGGCCGTTAGTTTCATTACTCTGAACTTTGAAAAATTCTTCAAGATCGTCATTATCCTTCATCTCCAAGTTCTTCAGATCACCACCTTTATAAAAAATCACATGAACACTTTCCTCAATGCATAATGTTCTTTTACTAAAAACTCTGTAAGCTTTGATGGAGGATGAGTACCCTACGAAAACACCTTCATCACTTCTGGGGTCAAACTTTCCCAGATCATCCTTGCCATTGTTTAGCACAAAACACTTGCAGCCAAAGGCCCTTAAATAATTTAGCTTGGGTGTTTTGTTGTTGAGCAGCTCATATGGTGTTTTATTCTGTAAAGACCTGATCAAACACCTATTAGTCACATAACATGCAGTGTTAACTGCTTCAGCCTAGAAATTTTAAGGAAGATTTGACTCGATGAACATGGTTCTGGCAATGTCTACTAGAGTTTTGTTTTTCCTTTCAACGACACCATTTTGTTCAGGTGTTCTAGGTGCTGAGAAATTGTGATGAATACCGTTGTCCGCATAGAAGATATCAAGCTTCGCATTTTCAAACTCAGTTCCATGGTCGGACTTGATCCCTGCAATTATGGAGTTAAGCTTTGTTTGAATCATTTTAAAGAATATCATCAGCACCTCAGCTGTCTCGCATTTTGACTTGAGAAACATAGTCCACGTGAATCTGGAGTAGTCATCCACAATCACTAGGATGTACTTCCTTTCGCTTTGACTTTGGATTTTCATAGGGCCACATAAATCCATGTGCATCAACTCAACAAATCTTTATGAGCCTACTTGCTTCTTTGGTTTGAATGAGGATTGCTTTGACGCATGCATCACACACCTTGTTGTCACTAAACTTCAGTTTTGGCAAGCCTCGTACCAGGCCCCTCGAGACAAGTTTGTTCAATAGAGAAGAGCTCACATGACCTAGCCTCTTATGCCATAAGTCGGCATTTTTAGTTTGAGCATTGAGGCATGTCAGATCATCTCCATAACCCGTCTTCAGGTCTGCCACATAAATATTCTTCTTCCTTCTGGCCGTCAGGATCACCTTTTTGGTGGACAAGCTGGTGACAGTGCATTTGTCTAATACAAACTTGACCCCGTTTCCCTTATCACATAACTGGGAAACGCTAAGATGACTGTATTTTAACCTACTCACATAGTAGACATTTTCAATGGAGTCTTCGACTGATTTCCCAATCCTGCCAACTCCAAGAATATACCCCTTCTTTCTATCACCAAAAGAGACACCTCCACCTTGAAGTGCCTTGAGTGACAGAAAGTTTTTGGTGTTCCTATTCATGTTCTTCGAGCATCTACTGTCCATAAACTAGCACTGATTGCTACTTCCTTCACTCCCCTGCAACAAAGATTACTCATTAGACTTGGGAACCCACTTTAATCTGAGTTCCCAGTACGCTGATAAGGGCGTAATAAGAGTGTTTCTTGCCCAATGTGGTAGGTTAGTTCTTTTCCTGTTTGTGGACTTAGGAGTGGGAGAAGGCCCCCCTTTTTTGTGCTATTTTCTATCTAGAGTAGATTGAATTTTTTTCTTGTGAGGCCTTCCAAGCAGGGCAGTCCCTTTTCAGATGGCCATTGCGACCACATTGAAGACACAATAAATTATCTGACACAGAAACATATTTACTATAGGGATTGTAGGGAGGATTAATGTTCAAGCTACCTAATCCCTTTTTGTTGTAGTTGCTTTGACTGGTGATGTTGGAAAGCAGCTTGGTAGGGTTGGTCCATTTTAGAGAAGTTTTGAGTTCTTCTCTAAGACGGACCATGTCCCTCTCCATCTGATCATTTCTTTCCAAGGCTAGTGCAAGTCTAGTCTCAACAGTGTTTAGATTAGCTTCTAGCTCTATTTGCAGGATAGTGGCCTCCCCCTTTCTTTTCCCAGATTTCTCATTCATTAAGCTCAATTGTTCCTTGAGTTCTAGATTTTCAACTTCTAGAACTATCACTTGTTCCTCAATAACCGACATGTGGACGATCATCACTATATTTTCTTCACTAAGACTATCTAGATTGTTGTTCATAGAGTCCTTTTCAGCCGTTGTCTCTACGACAGAGTCGATTAGAACATCAATTAGATTTCTCAACCTTTTAACATAATAAGTATTCAAGTTTTGTTTAAGGTCGAGGAGAGTTACCTTTTCTTCATCGTCTTCGTCATCTGATTTTTCTATGAGGGCGAATAGGCCATCAAATATGTTAGCATCATCTTGGACAACCAACGTGGATGTATCATCAAGACATTCTGATTCTCCTGATTCACTTGAAGAATCTCCCCAGATTGCAATAGACTTCTTCACAACATAGTTAGTTGCAACTTTTCTTGCATTTTTCTCAGGTATCGGGTCCCTTCTCTTGTCTTTTTCACCTCCAGGTCTTTGATACTCTTTGTTTTCAGCTTTGAGCATCGGGCAATCTCTTATAAAATGTCCCGCCTTCCGCACTTGTGACATAGATCACTCGCAGTTGCAACACGAGGAGGGTTCCCTCATTTTTGAAAACCTCCATGTTTTCTCACAATTTTTTGAAATCTCTTGGTGAGATAAGCCATGTCATCTTCTTCACTGGAAACTTCACCCGCTGAGATCTTGAGGACTAGAGACTTGTCTTTCTTAGCTTTCTTCTTAGAAGTGTCTTGATTTCTGTTCATTTCATGAGTCTTAAGATTTCCAATGAGAGCATCCATCGTCAGAACCTTCAGGTCCTTTGCTTCAGTGATAACATCTACTTTGCTTGCCTATGACTTGGGAAGAATTCGAAGAATCTTCCTGACTTGCTTACTGGAGCTAATAGGTTCACCCAAACTTCATAGCTCGTTGGTTATGGAGTAAAATTTTGTATGCATGTCATGAATAGTTTCCCCCTTCTTCATTATAAAGTTCTCATACTGGGTGGTTAGCATATCCACCTTTGATTCCTTCACCTGCTCTGTGCCCTTATGAGCTGTCCTCAGACAGTCCCAGATTTTCTTTGCCGACTCATACGCAATGATAGGGTTGTATTCTCCAGCACCTATACCACACACTAGCAACTTCTTAGCTCTGTAACTTTTCTCGATCTTCTTTTTTTCCGCCTCGTTGTACTGTTGGGAGTCTTTGGAACAACTTTTGTGATTTCGCCATCTTTCACTTCAATGGTTGGAATAAAGGGTCCATCCAACACTATATTCCATAACTCACTGTCTTCAGCCATTAGATAGTCGTGCATCATTGTTTTCCACCAGCTATAGAACTGGTCGTTGAAATGAGGTGGTCTTGTTAATGGTTGTCCCTCTTCTAGGTTCAATGGAGCATCCATTCTTTCGCAAGAATATCTCTCTTGGTGTTAACCAGTTAGACAGCACCCACTCTGATACCAATTGATAGAATACGTGCGTCCACTATCAGTCTGCGGACCAGGTCCTTATGTCACGGACTTAGAGTTTTCACTAAAGCTCCGTGCAGCGCTTGACAACTTACTCACTATTCTTTTAAGATCTTGCAAGCTCAAGCAAGCCTTTGAGACTAAGATCGCTAAGAGAATGCTAAGAAAGACTTAGAAAGATCAAAGGGAGCTTTTGGAAGAAGGCTTTTGTATTGCTTTGGAAGATTGCTATACACTTGAGTGATTGCTTGGTGCCTAGCAAATGAGGGGCACCTCTATTTATACTAACACCTAGGGACTAAAGTGCAATTTAAAATTACTTTCTAGGTCCCTAAATTATTTACACAAAAGTCCCTTTTCTAGAGAAGTCTACATGGTCTAGGACCTTCCATGGCCTTCTTGAGAAATCTAAAGGTTTCTAGAGTTCTTCCTCAAGCCTCTCTACAATTCTAGAACCTTCTGCCCCTATTCGGATGCGAAATCGGGCTGGCAAAGTGGCGGGACGTCACACGCTCCCCCACCTGATGATGCGACGACCGCGGCGCATTGCTGCAGAAACTCCCGGACTTGATCTTTGAACTGTCACAAGTCTTCATATCTCTCCCATGCGGCCTCCTCCGGGGATTTTCCCTTCCAATGCACAAGGAACATAGCGCTGGCTTGTTGACCCCACTTTCGTTTGGCTTGATAGTCTATAATAGCTTCAATCTCCCGGTCATGCGAGGCGGTGACAGTAATGGGTGCCCGTCGTGATTGGTTCCGGCTAGTGTCCTCATTGTCCTCATGATATGGCTTGAGGATGCTTGCGTGAAACACTGGATGGATTTTGAAGTGTGGAGGCAACTCCACCTTATATGAGATCCTGCCCACCTTAGCAACGATCTTGAACGGACCCTTATATTTTCACACTAAGTTTTGATGAATGCCTCTTAGTGCCTTGAACTGCCTTGGGTTGAATTTTACCAAGACCATGTCGCCTTCTTTATAGTCCGTAGGAAGCCTCTTGCGGTCGGCAAACTTTTTCATCTTGTTTGCTGCCTTGTCCAAGTAGGACTTGGCAGTGTCAAGCTGCTCTTCCCATCCTTTGGCAATATGGTAAGCTCCCAAACTCTTCCCTTTGAAAGCAGCTGGTAAAGAATGCGGAGTTTGAGGCTGTTGGCCCGTCGCTAACTCAAACGGCGTGCGCCCGGTGGACTCACTCCTCTGCAAGTTATATGAAAACTGCACCATGTCTAGGAGTCTGGACCAATCCTTTTGGTGCGCACTGACATAGTGCCTCAAGTAGCACTCCAATAGGGCATTGACGCGTTCAGTCTGGCCGTCGGTCTGCGGGTGGAAACTTGTGGAGAAGTGAAGTTTTGTGCCAAATATCTCGAACAACTCCCTCCAAAAGTTTCCTGCAAAGCAGGGATCTCGGTCGCTAATGATATGTCTAGGCAACCCCCAATACTTCACCAAGTTCTTGAAGAACAATCGAGCGGCCTCCTTTGCGGTGCATCCAGCTGTGGCAGTTATGAAGGTAACATACTTTGAGAACCTGTCCTCCACGACCATGATAGTCATGTACCCGTCGGACTTAGGTAGGGAAGTGATTAAGTCCATAGTTACGCTTTCCCATGGGCGTTCCGCTATGGGTAGTGGCTCTAGTAGTCCTCCCGGATGCCTTTGCTCCACCTTGTCTTGTTGGCACACAAGACAAGTCTGCACATAACACTCGATATCGTCCTGCATGCGTGGCAGAAAATAGATAGCTTCAATTAGTGCCCTCGTTCATCGCTTCCCTGGATGCCCTGCCCACGGTGTGTCGTGGCTTTCCTTAATGATCCGCCGCCTGATAGACTCGAACTTTGGCACATAGACCCTTCGACCGAATGTGAACAAAAGTCCGTCCTCCACCCAAAATCGCCTTGTCTTGCCTTGGGCAGCTAACTCCATCAGCTTCTTGGCTTCGGGATCATGTTGCATGCCAACCCTGATTGCATCTTGAATATCACAATGGGCCGTCGTGATGGCAGCAAGTTCGGCCTTCCTACTTAGCACATCGGCCACAACATTGCCTCTTCCTGGCTTGTATTCTAAGACGTAGTCAAAATCATCTAGAAAATCCTGCCACCTAGCTTGTTTTGGAGTAATCTGCTTCTGCGACTGAAAGTAGCTAGTGACTACGGTGTCCGTTTTGACTACGAACTTGAAGCCTAGTAGGTAGTGTCTCCACGTGCGCAAGCAATGTATGATGGCTGTCATTTCTTTCTCCTGGACCGTGTACTGTCATTCGGTCTCGTTCAACTTGTGGCTCTCGAATGCAATTCGGTGTCTAATTTGCATTAAGACTCCCCCAATGGCAAAGTCAAAAGCATTCGTATGCACTTCGAAGGTTTTGGAAAAGTCGGGCAACATCAAGACCGGCTCTTCTGTTACCGTGGCCTTGAGTCCTTCGAAGGCTTGCTGGCACTCCTCGCCCCAACTCCATGGCTTGTTCTTCTTCAATAACTCGGTCAGTGGAGCGGCTTTAGCGGAGTAGCTACTTATGAACCTGCAATAGTAGTTCACAAGTCCAAGGAATAATCGTAGCTCGGTCACTTTAGTGGGCTCCTCCCACTCATTGATTGCTCAAATCTTAGCCTCGTCTATCCGTAGTTCGCCCTGGCTGATGATATGGCCTAAGAAGTGTACCTCATGTTGGGCGAACTCTTACTTCTCCCGCTTGATGTATAGTTGGTTCTCCCGTAAGACTTAGAAGACCTTCCTCAGATGCTCTACATGCTCCTCTAAGGTGTTGCTATAGATGACTATGTCATCCAAGTACACCACCACGAATTGATCCAAGTAAGGATGAAAGATATTGTTCATCAGTGTGCAAAAAGTGGCGGGTGCGTTAGTTAAGCCAAAAGGCATTACCAACCACTTGTACGCTCCATATCTGGTCACGCACGCTGTCTTCGGCTCGTCCCCTTCTGCGATGCGTACTTGGTAGTAGCCTTTTCGGAGGTCCATCTTAGTGAAGTACTTGGCCTGCCTAAGTCTATCAAACAAATCTGCAATGAGCGGGATATGTTATTTATTCTTAATAATTACCTTATTGAGTTCCCGGTAGTCGATGCATAAGTGTAAGGATCCATATTTCTTCTTCTGGAACAGTACCGGTGCGCCATAAAGTGCCTTGGATGGACGGATGTTACCGGCCTCGATGAGCTCCTTCAACTGCTTACTTAGCTCATCTAGTTCGAGTGGAGCCATGCGGTAAGGTGCATGTGCATGTGGCTTGGCTCCAACCTCTAATTTTATCTTGTGATCTACCTCGCACCTCAGATGTAGAGTCTTTGGCAGCTCGTCTGACATTACGTCCTTGTTTTCTTTAAGGACTTTCTCTATAATCGGTGGCAAAGACTCTTTAGCACCATTGTCTTCTCCCAAACTTGCAATGGTGCCTAGGAACGTCGGTTCCCCTTTCTTTAAGCCCTTTACGATCTGCATAGCCGACAAGTGGGCGTGTCCTTCCTTCTTTGGCACCTTGACTAGAGGTACCATGCATGACCCTTCCCGCTCCAAGACCATGAGTCGTTGAAGGTAGGGGTCGATCATCGTATGGTAGCGCTGGAAGAACTCCTGCCCAAGAATGATGTCAAAGATATCTAAAGGAGTGACGGTGAAGCTTGTCTTACCTTGCTATTTTTCTATTGTGATGCTCACTTCTTGTGTGACTCCGCACATGGGATTTGGTGGTGCATAGACCGTCTTTAGGCGGGTGTTGCTTGGAACATAGTTTAGCCCTAACCTCTCTGCCGCCGTCTTGGTCATGATGTTTGCTTCTGCCCCGGAGTCCACCATGGCACGAGCTGCTTGTCCATTAATGGAGATGTCTACATACTGCATGCTGAAGTCTCTTGGCTTCTCTGTCTGCTTGGCTATAGCCCCGCATAGTCCAACCATGCCCAACTGTGTCGTGCCCACTTCCTGTCCTTGATCTTGTGCGTCCTTCTCCTTCCGTTCGCATAGGCTGGCACCAAGGTTCTTCATCTCTAGGCACCTGGCATAGCCGTGTGGTCCTCCGCATATGTAGCAACCATCTCTCTTGGTGGGCTGCGCCTTTTTCTCCGTGTAGCTCTGGTGCATGAACCGTTTGTTGTCCGGCTTGTGGGAGTCGTGCTGCCTAGGATGCACCTGCTGCTCCTTGCCTCGGCCGCGATCTCCCCTACTTTTGGCATGACTGCCCCTTGCATCCTTGCCTTTAGCCTTGTCATGCCGTTCATGCTTGTAGTCCATCAAAGACTCGGCCTGTGTGATGGCCTCATCTATGGTCTTGACTTGTCGCCGCTCCAACTCCCTCTTGGCCTAATTTTGCAGTCCGTCCATGAAGTGGAACATCATGTCTTCATCCGTGAGGTTGGGAATCTGAAGCGTTAGAGTTATGAACTCCTTCACGCACGCCCAAATGCTACCTGTTTGCTTCAGTTCCCTAAACTTGCGTTTAACCTCATATATGATGTTGTTAGGGAAAAAGGCTTTCTTGAACTCCTCGCGGAATTGCTTCCACGTGTTGATGGTGCACGTCCCCTTCCCTATCTCAGCTTCCTTGCATCTCCACCATAGCATGGCCATTTCAGAAAGATACAACACGACATTGTTGATCTTATTTTCGTCATTCTTTACCTGATTACACTTGAAGTAGTTCTCCAAGTGCCACAAAATGTTCTCCACCTTTTAAGCGTCACAAACACCTTTAAACATAGGTGGCTTAGGAGCCTAGACTCTGGCCTCCCTATCACGGTCGGGTGACGCCGATCCTCCAGCTTCCATGCCTTCCTTAAGTGTCTTCATCTCGGCCTTTATGGTTTCAATTGTATTTAACTCCTCCATGAGCCGGTACTCCAAGGAAGTGATGGCCTCCTTCATCTCAAACTCAGCCCACTAACATCCCTCCAACTCATTACGGATGTTTTCGGTCTCCTCAAGGGTGAAGTCTTCAAGAGTCTTGAATTTGCCATCTGCCACGTTCATGCGCCGGCCTAACATCTCCACGGCCTGCCTTGCCACTTCAACCCTTGTGACCCACTCTTCTCATGCGGTGACGTCAATGGCCTCCTCGCCACTTGCTTCGGTGGTTGAGAGTGGATGAGATGTTAGCGCCTCGCTTGGTGTGGGATCCAGCAGCATTTCTTCATGACTCTTTTGGTGCTTCTTTCCCTTGCGGGTCTTCTTTACACCATCTGGACGGACGTTGGTGGTACTAGTGGCGTTTACGTCTCCTTTGGTTGCCATTCCCTTAGTATCGAACCTTTGCTCTAATACCACTTTGTCATGGACTAAGAGTTTTCACTAAAGCTCCGTGAGGCGCTTGACAACTTACTCACTATTTTTTCAAGATCTTGCAAGCTCAAGCAAGCCTTTGAGACTAAGATCGCTAAGAGAATGCTAAGAAAGACTTAGAAAGATTAAAGGGAGCTTTTGGAAGAAGGCTTTTGTATTGCTTTGGAAGATTGCTTTACACTTGAGTGATTGTTTGGTGCCTAGCAAATGAGGGGCACCTCTATTTATACTAACACCTAGGAACTAAAGTGCAATTTAAAATTACTTTATAGGTCCCTAAATTATTTACACAAAGGTCCCCTTTCTAGAGAAGTCTACATGGTCTAGGACTTTCCACGGCCTTCTTGAGAAATCTAAAGGTTTCTAGAGTTCTTCCTCAAGCCTCTCTACAACTCTAGAACCTCCTACCCCTATTCTGATGCGAAATCGGGCAGGCAAAGTGGCGGGACGTCACACTTGACTCAACAAGAATAGTATTAACGAGTAAATAATAACAAGAACACAACACAAGCAGTTTACGTGGAAACCTCCTTGCTCAAGGGAGTAAAACCACGACCTGTCTCACAGAATTTTCAACTGTTTGCACTAATCTCTTCAAGCCAAAGTGAAACCCAGTTACAGCCAAAGTGAGAAGAAGTTATTAATCTCACAACTAAGTAATAACTCTATTACTTACTGAGCCTAACCAGATACCACACTGCCCACTAAGCTATCACCACTAGACAACTTAGAATTCAACTAAGCAGATACCACACTGCCCACTAAATCAACTAACACATAGATGACTTAGAATTTGACTAAGCAGCAAACAATGCTGCCTACTAAATCAGTTACCCTTAACTGATTTAGACTTTTACAAGCAACCACAAGATCTGAATCCTTTATAGATTAGAAACAGATTTACAATGCAAGTACGAAAGATATAATCCTAAGACAACTTTTTCGCTCTATCAGGTCCTTGTTGTTCTTGAGGATGATACTTCACTTGAGTGTTAGCCTTTGCAAGAGTTCTTGAGATTTTTTCAAGTTGCAAAAACTAAGGTTGTGTCTATTGGACATAATCTTTACGAAGAATAGACACAACCTTCGAGGCCATGCCATTAGCCGAGGTTTCTGCCACAGTTGGAGACTGTGCACCAACCATTTGTACTTTTTCCAGCCTGGCATTTGTGTTGTATACTGTCACAAGGATCAGGTCCCTTTACAAGGTCTCATGGTTTGTCAAATCATCAATACTACAAATAACAAAGATTATATTTGTCTTCATACACTAAAAAAATGTCATATTTACCCTATTACGTTAAATTCCTCTACCTCCTGCTTTTCCTGGATTGCTTTTACTACGTACTTCCATCTGCCACCTGATTAATTTACAAGTAATAACAACATTTTTGTTTGTTCAACTCCAAATCACAGACTTACACAAGGAAATTAATAGTGAATTAAGAAGCAATTACCATATTCCAGACCTTATAAATGATGGATCTGGGAGACATACATATTAATATTCTCATAAATTGAATATTAATAGTATTTTATACACTTTAGAAGTTTGGTATTTTCGGGGGATCTTTTTGCTTAGTTTTAAGTTTAGAAGTTAATAGTTTTTCTATAAATTATATTCTGAGACAGCAGTAAAAATATATTGATTTAAACTTCAGTGTATACGTTTTTAATATTTTTATTTTTTTTCCTACAAATTCTTTCTTTTATTAAAACCAACAAGAGGGCTACGTTTAAAAGGCTACTTAGACTACTTTTTGGCATACAAACAGAAAAGAAGATATATTGCATGTGTCCAGAAAATGCAAACTAATTTATGTATTAATTTAATTTGATGTTTTCTTCCGTGGCTAGTTTGAGTGATTAAATTAAATTTACCGATAAGTTTAAGCGGCAATTAATGTGTTCGTAATATTTATATATAGTCTATATAACGGTATTGCTGAATACATAAAAGTTGCTTGATAGAATGTCCTTGAAAATTTATTCTGAAACCTGCTTTTCAAAAACTTTCAAAGTTTAATTTTTACTCCAAAAAGGAAAAACAGAAGTCTAATTAGCTGCAATTCACTATTTGTTGGACTTTTTATATTTTCTATTATGGTTGTAACTTGTACGTATATAATTTTGGAAGCATATAGCAAAATAGGGAGGCCGTGTTAAAAATAAAAAGTAAAACTACTAATTTAATTTTTGATATTGGTTTGGGCCAAACAACACTAGTATATGTGTGTTGTGTTTCATGTTTGTCATCTCATATGTACAATATAACTCATTGTAGAAAATAAAATTCCCATCAAAAAAATAATAATCAAGACAGTAAATAATATCGCAACAATCATAGTATTTTATTTCAAATAGTGATTGTTACAATCTTTATGAATCCTCTAATTCATCTTTTCGAATATAAGTTCAAGAACCTTTGAGCTTGATCTTAAATTTGGTGAATTTGATCTTCACTTGCTCTTGAATTCAAGGGATTTTGAGTTGGATCTTGAGTTGTGAATTTGATACCTTGTTTTTGAATCTAGTGATCTTGAGTTGTATCTTGAACTTGAGTGTTTGAATACTTGAACTTGTATAGCTTGTTGAGAAATCTTCAATGTTTAATCTACGAGCTCTCTCTAGCTTCTTGTTAAAATTCTGATCAATTTTTTTGAATTACGAAGACCCCTATTTATAATTGTAAAATGGATAAGTTGTGATGAAGATATACTTTCTTTGGCTAATCAGATTTAAGTAACATGACAATATTTGATTGATCGGAACATGTCACTTGTACACACATAACATATTTTTATTGGCCTTTGATTTGGCTAGGCATGCTATATCATGTACATGACATGATCCTATTGACTTCCCCGTTTGACTTAAATGTCATGTGACTCCTAATTAGACCTCTAGAATAAGATGACATCTTGGGTTTGACAAAGTGGGCTCATCATTTATAGTTCAATTTGACGGGTTAGCCCAACAAAATTGAAGTTCATAGTTCATACTTTAGATTTGTGTCTTGAAGTTCAATTGTTATGGTTCCAATTTTAGGCCATCGGTCGGATAAGAAAACAGATTAAGGAACATAAGAACAAATATAATATTAATAGTGATCAATTTAATGCAATTTTCTTATGATTGGTGATGTCATGACCCAATTATTTTTTATCGTGATGACACCTAGCCCCAACACATTTTGGCAAACCCTAAAATCATTTTTTCAAAACAAAACATGAAATTTAAGATGTGTGAATAAATCCAATAGTAACTTTGTTAGAATATGTGCGTCCACCATTAGTTAACGGACCAGGTCTCTTGACACAGCAAGAACAGTGCAGATGAGTAAATAATAAGAAAAATACGACACAAGTTGTTTACATGGAAACCTCCTTGCTCAAGGGAGTAAAACCACGACATGTCACACAGGATTTTCAACTCTTTCCACTAACCTCTTCAAGCAAAAGTGAAACCCAGTTACAACCAAAGTGAGAAGAAGTTATTAATCTCACAACTAAGTAATACTTCTATTACATAATGAGCCTAAGCAGATACAACATTGCCCACTAAGCTATCATCCCTAGATAACTTAGACTTTGCTAAGCGGATACCACATCACCCACTAAATCAACTAGCTCCTAGATGACTTAGAATTTGACTAAGCAGCAAAATAATGCTGCCCAGTAAACCAGTTAAACTCAACTGATTTAGGATTTTCAACACAGAAACAAGTATCTAAATTCTTTATAGACTAGGAATATATTTACAATATACGCACGGAAGTATAATTCCTAAGACACACTCTGATGCTTGTAGCTTGATCAGGTCCTTGTTGTGCTTGCCGGAGAATACTTCTTGAAATTGAGTCTTTGCAAGTGTTCTTGAGAATTTTCAAGTTGCAAAAACTAAGGTTGTAACTATTGGACATGATATTTAGAAAGAATAGTCACAACCTTTGAGGCCATGCCATTGGCCAAGATTTCTGCCATTTCTGCCACTATTGGAGACTGTGCACCAACCAATTGTACTTTTTCCAGCCTGGCAAATGTGTGTTTATTTGCACAAGGATCGGGTCCCTTTACAAGGTCCCATGGTTTGTCAAATTATCAAAACTACAAATAACATTTTTCCCCTTTTTGATGATGACAAACTTCAACACACATGCCTTCATTCCCCTTGTCGAACTAGCCTGTCATTTTTCTGTGAATTGTCACAAGGATCAGGTCCCTTTACAAGGTCCCATGGGTTTGTCAAATCATCAAAATTGCAAATAACATTTTCCCCCTTTTTGATGATGACAAACTTCAACAGAAATGCCTTCATTCCCCCTATCGAACATCAACTGCATTGTTCATTCATTTTCCCCTGTCGACCTGCATTCCCATTCACATTCCCCCTGTCTATCCTAAGCACCCAGTATTTTCCCCCTTTTGGCAAAGCAAGATCACATCTAAGGGCAACACAGGGCATAAAGACATAAGACATGATACAACTAAAACAAAACAGAAATCAGCTTCATTGCACAATAGATAGTATTCAATATATTAAAACTAAACTGATCAACGAGAACCATGGACACTGTCCACACAAAAGAAAGACACAGAAGGATGGATAGGGAAAGATCTAGGGAGGATGAAGACTAATGGGAGAGGGACTGTATAACAAGAGTAAGCCTTTCATTAGCAGCATCCTGATCCTTGATTAGCTTGTCTTGGAGGGTTACATTCTTAGCTAGGAGTTCAGCATTCTTTGCCTGCAACTCATTGGCTTCTGCAGTACCAGGTCCCTCTACCTGCACTTTGGCTAGCTGAGCCTTCAATAAGGCAATCTTCGCCTTCTTGGTACCTACACGGACGGTCAATTCCTCCAATTCGTACTTTAGCTGATCTTGTTCCATTACCAACTGGGACATCTTGCTCACCGATCCAGTTGTCCCTTTAATGCACTCATATTCTACCAAGGTACTCATAGAGAAGGACTGTTTAACTATGCCAACAGTACCTGGTCCCACTGGAATGTTCAGGTGTTTGAATATTGTGGTAAGGAAATATCCATAGCCCATTCCATGTTTGCCCTTTCGTTCCACGACAATTTTATGCATATGCTCTAACATTAGGGCTGGGAGATTCAGTGGTTTAAATTTGCAGAGTGCTTCCATAACAAACAAGTCGGCTGAAAAGGCTACCGTACATTTCTCAGTTCGAGGTTCTCTAAGCATTCCTTCCATTAAACCACCTCCTGCTTCTTCATTTATCACCCCTTCTCTCATCTATGCCAAACTTTCGATGACTATGCTTTCACTGACTGCAAGAATGTTGGACTCAAAAGACATACTTTTGGGAAGATCACTCTCAAACAAGTGGTCAGATAACATGGTAGAATAAGGACCAGGTTGATGAGAGGGTGCAGGGTTATTGAGATCTATTGGAGACTGGGAAATAAGAGGATTGGCTTCTATAATTTTGATCAAAGAGATGGTTAACATTTTCGATGGAGAGTGTACATCAAATGATGTGTAGAAAGCCACTAAATCTATTTCATTTAGGAAGTCCAGCATTTGTTTGGAGGAGAAAGGTGATTGAGACATTTTGGAAAAAGAGAGGAAATTAGGTTTGAGAAGAGAGAGTTTGAAAAGTGAAGACATGGAATGGAGGGAATATGAATAAAAGAAACGAAAGGACATGACAGGTCCCTGAGTAGATGCATCGCTTGAACTCAAAGCGATGGGACCACGGTCAGAATGACCGATGACTGACACGTGGCAATCTCGATGGTTCTCATTTAATAGTTTAATCAAAATGTAAAGAATAGTAACCTTTTGTCAAGACCAGGTCCCTATCTGCAATTTACGAAGTGTGATCCTTGAGTAGTTCTGATCATTCTTTACTCCTGCTATTTCCCATGAGTGTATACCTGTAATAGGTACAAGGTTGATCTTTATTTAAACAAAACATTACAGATGATTAGGATACCTGCCTTTCTGATCATAGCCAAGGGAGATTGACTGCTTTTGGAAAGACTTTGTTTAGTTCATGATCATTGGTATACAGTAAGTTTACATAATTTTTAATATGTGTCTAGGGCCATTTTGTATTGGTTTTTATGTATTCTTCTCATGTTTGCAGGAAATATGTTCAGACGTGGAAACTGAGAGACGCAACTGAATGATGTGCAAAAGAGGGCATCTATGGAGGTGATCCACGGACCGTAGGTCTATTCACGCTCCGTAGATGGGTGTCGTAGATGGGCAGGCAAGGCTTGAAGGAAAATCAGTGAATTCTTGACCAAGTGTGGAACCACGGTTGCAATCGACGGACCGTAAATCAATATACGGACCGTACTGTTGATTTGTCAAATGACTCAGAGAGGGGTTCCAGTACCTGATTTTGAAGATTCTAGGTATGGAGCTACGGAGGAGAATCCACGGACCGTAGATCAATCCACGGTCCATACTGGTGCTCCGTCGTTAGATTCAGAGATTTGAAGATTTTAAAGTTAGAAATTTGCCCAAGTCCTGAGTCACGGAAGGGACCTACGGACCGTAGATCAATCCACGGTCCATAGGTCAGTATCGTCGATCGAAACTGCGTCCTGAAACATTATTTCCTTATTTCGTTTCCTTTTTAGTTAGGACTTATTTTTTATATATATAAGGCATGTAAACCTCGTTTTTGGGGGTTAGACATTATTACTTTATTCTAGTTTTTGGCTTTGGAGATTAATTGACAATTCTAGCAATTCTTGATTTCCTAAGTTCGTTTTGAAGATTTTAACTTTGAAATTCAAGTTGGGTTTTTGGATTTCTTCTACTCATTACGTAAGTTTATGAATTCTTCTTCTAATCATATGAATTGTGTTCTTGCTAGTATGGGTAACTAAATCCACAACTAGGGTTGTGGGAACCATGAGCGAGTAATGAAGTATGAATAGTAACTAAGTAATTCTTGAATAGTGTTTTGCATGCATTGATAATTCTTTCGTCTAGAAGTCTTTTTAACGGTGCGCAACGTTAGAACTCGCCTTGTTGCTACTTTTCAGACCAAGGAGGTAGTTAATAAGAAAAGAATTATCAACATAGATTTAGTGTGAACTATGTAATAGAATTAATGTCGATTGATGCGAGGGTGAAAACTAAGCCATACATCGATGTGACGTCTAATATGAGGTAATGGTAAGAGTTAGTAAATTATACACACGTAGCCGGACCAAGGTGCGTGGTGAAATTCTCTAGATGCCGGACCAAAGATTTAGAGATACATAACTTGTTGCTTTGCATGTAATACACTAGGAAGGGATTGCTATTACTAGGATTACGGAGTTGTAAGCTTATGGGGAACACGTACGCCCTAGTTTCTTTCTCAATTTGATAACAACAAAAGTTTGAATCTTGCTTACTAATTACTTTCATAATTTCCAAAATTTGTTACACAAAT